>DWMX01000185.1:0-37631 GCA_018246375.1 Byasa alcinous
GACGACTTACTTGTCAGTTATAATGGAGTGGTGTTGCCATTGCCTTCTCCATTTCACATACTAGTGCGAGCACGGATAGTCATGACAAAGATATGCAGGTTTCCTCACGATGTTTTCCTTCACCGTCAAAGCGCGTGGTATTAGTTGGTGTTATACTAACTGCTCATAAATTGAAAAATTGATTTGGTGCAGGTGGGACTCGGACCCGGTACCTCCGGAGTGGAGGCGGGCGTTCAAACCACTAGGCTATCACGGCTCTAAAATGAACTTAATACCATCGGGGAGTGCATATGGATAGTAGATAGAAACAATAATATCTTAACATTTCAGTAGTAAAATACTAGTGAAATGTCTAACCATGATTAATGTAATAGATTGTAGTTTGCAATGTTGCTCACGTGTAATTATTCAAATTACCATAATCGGTTACGGTATCAAATTGAGATTGCAGAGTCTGAAATTCTAGTTAAATGTTTTTTTAAACAGGCAATCCAATAAAACGGTGACATCTTTGATCTCATAATGATGAATACGAAATAATCACTTATGAATGTATTAAAAAATAACTTAAAGACGCATTTCTTATAAGTTAACTCCAGTGCAGCGTTTTGCATATAAAGTGGACACACATGTACAAACTGTTAGTCTGACGACCGATTGAATTTCCCGATTACTTACAGATGATCTTTGGATCTACCTCGTAGCATAGTTGATTTTTTTACTTTTAACTGTAAATATTTTACCATGGTTTTCTTATAATTAATTTTAGCTGTTTTATTAGGAAAAATAAGTAAACTATTTACAAGATTATTTTTAAAAAGACTATAGAAATTAGTTTGATACCAATTTCAAAGTTAACGGTTCTTGTAACTTATACAATAAGTAGCTAAAATACTTGTACTAGCACTGTACGGTACGGCCTGTACCTGTATAGTATTACCTAAGATAATACAATTTTTCATGATAATAATAATTTTTACTAACACAAATTTAATAATTTCACTGACGTGTAAAATGGCATCATTAACTTTTTATAGCATCAGGATAAATTATGTTGATGAGTGGACACGGTTACAAAAACCTGTCTTTGTTTTAGTATGTTCAAAGATGACACAATTTAAAAAAGTGACCGATGAGCATTTTATTTTAATATCATTTTTGTCATATATACAGTTATACTGATGATGAAAGACATTCGCAATATCAAACTATATGATATATAAAGAAGTGGTACGAACGTATTTAAGTTAAGGATGTTTTATTCTTACTGTTATATAGTCGTAAGATAAAATCTTTTCCTCCATAATCTGTTAAATTTTAGTGTATTTTTTTCTTGTTGTTTGTTACACACAAGGCTGTATATAATAGTGGATGTACGCGTAAGTACTCCACACGACGTTTAAGTACGGAAAATGAAATTGGTAAACAGTTCGCTTGTGGACCGCGTCGAGTGGACTCGCAGATTGAGTGCCGCTGGATTGAACTTAATCGTTAATAAATTTTCTTTATTTGTGCAAAGAACTGACCACGTGGACCGGTGTGGTGAGTTAATATATATTTTTTTAATACTTTTCACTGTCTTCGACTGTGCTGAGCGGTTTTTAATAAGTTTTATAATTTAAATTGAATGCCTCTAAACATTTTTTTTTTCGTTACTGCTCTCGCGTATTAGTTTTTATTGAGACACGATACTTTTTTGCCAACATTTTTTTAATAACGATAATCATCATGTAATTAGTTAACATAAGATATTAAGAATTTATTTAATAATCGTGCCTAGATACAATTTACTTACGTTGCTTATATTTAGCATTAACATTGTATCATATCTCTTAAAGTTTACAAATCAGGTGAAACTTCGAAACAGTCGAAAGAAACACCTAATAGCGTTGATAATCAAAGCGCGGGTTATAAGAAAAGGAATATTAGAAACAGTTAGCAATAGGCTAAAAACCTGTATTTATGTATTTATTTATTTGAAATGGCTACGCAGAACGAAAATCAATGTTTACACGGTTCTAGTCACGTTATGAGATATATTGTAGTTAAAAAACCTTATTACAATGTAAAAAAATTAATCATTAGAAGTAACACTTTAACTGTTACTCAACCATTTTTATTATGTCTCCTAAAAATTCTTTTAAAACTATCATGTCTCCCGTATTTACATTGAAAATTATGTTTTATGGCCTTTGAATGAAACGGTACACATTGTACAATAAGGCGTTGATTACATATGTAGTTACATGTTTAGATAGACGAAATTTTAAAGTCATACAAATTAAGAATTATGACGAAGAAGGAAAAAGATGTGGGCTTTTAAAAATTGCTTAGGTAGCAGTGGGTCCCATCAGGATTGTGAGCGAAAGATCTTGAAAGGTGGATGTGGAAGATGATGAGCGGGATTTGATAAGACCTATATCCAGAAGTGGATTGATAGAGGCTTATGAAGGAGGAAAACGAATATGAAGTAATTGAACTACCGCGCTACTTATATGTTATTCAAAAGTTTAACCGTCATTAAATTATATACATACTTACCTTAAGAACTACTCCGCTTAGTACTTTATCGCATGCTCTTAATTGCAGTGCTTAATCATTTCATATGTATTTCTGTTCATCTACAATAAGTTAATATTTAACCTCAATATCACATGGTGTTAAGTGGCACTCGTCCAGAACACTCCGATACTCATATGTTGATAGTTGTAACACAGCAATGCTGTTACGGTGGCACATTTATAACATGTTTGTGGCTAGCCAGGAGGGTTCATAAAACTCGACCACCAACCAACCCCGCGACTTGTAGCATTGAAATCGAACTAGGGACATCCGTATTGCAGGGCTGTCAGCCATTGCGCCGCGGAGACTGGCTATGTGTAAATAATGATGTTATAACAAGTTTGGTCATTAGTTAATAAGTTTCTTTCTCTTTTCTCAGAATATACTATTAACATGGCCCGTTAAAAAACTTCCAAGAATATCATTTACTATTTAGTTAACATGCGAAGTATCTAGGTTTCTTATGAATATATTTGATAATAAATAATAATTTAACTGCCCCAAAGCCTTCACATGAAATCCACCAATAAAAAGTATGTAAAATGCGTAGCGAAGTAATTTAGTTCTAGCACTGTTATACATTATGTGTAGACTTTTTTCTTTATACATTATTGCTTATTACTTATACCGCGATGCGATGAGTTGAGAGAGATTTTTACCTGGTGTTCATTCGCCTATAACAATATACTAGTAGTTAGGATGATAAACACTACACCAAATTACACCAGTACACTTAGCTATATAGAAATACGCTTTATGTGAGTTTCATAACACTTAGCTTATTCCTTAGCCGTATTCTGGTGCAATTTTATCATTTTACACCTAAATCAACCCGGAGATTTCTATTATTCTATTACAATTATAAAATACATGATATAATTGTTATATTGTGTAAATATTACCAAACGGTGGTCGCTGAAAATCAGCGTTGCGATACAATTGTATATAATTTTTTAATGTTGTCTTTTTGTTTTGTTTTTTATTGTAATTTCCAAATATTACAATTGTATTTCAGTCGGGGTGTCAATAAAATGTTTTTTTTCTTTCTTTTTTCTCCTGTAATACTTATGTCAAACTTTCATTATCAGTTGAGATCGTTTAAATAACGGGGATAACGCAAAAAAGTTTAAGAACAACAAAACAGATATTTTTCTATTTAAATTTATTATTAAAAGTCTACTAGAAGGCGTAGTTAAAACTGCAGGCTCTTGAAAAGATTCACAATGGTGAAAATAATTAATTACCGTGAATAGTTGATTGACAAGAGAAATTGAAAGAATAGGAGTTTAATGAATTTACTTATTCAAGAAAGTACAAAAAGTAATAGCCTCGATGGCTATATGATGTAAAACATAAGAGTCTCGTCTCCATTATTTTTCTAACAAGAAAATACAAAAAACAATTGATCCGCAATACTTTTAAATATATCAGACCTATGAACAGAATAACCACACCCGAAATCGATGATTAAAAAAAGCGCGTAATGAATTTAATGCATTACGGAAGAACGCACAAAATGTACGGATATAGAACGTATCAATCTCGAAAACCTACTAAAGACGATTTATCGATTCTTAAAGTCCTTTATCTTTTCAGGCACTTCAACATCTTTGTCTATCATTCGTTGATCCATATTCTTTTAAGAAATGAATATTTCTAGCATAAATTATATTTAATGAATAATTCCTTGGTTGATTTTCATTAAAACAGCTTTCACTCTTTATTAAAATTTGACGATTTTAAATAACATTTGGAATTGAATATAATGACAACATTTTTGAGTGTGTAATATAAGTTACCTAAAGTGAGTATGTTAAGAGAGCCCTCTTTAAATATGCTCTTTGATAATCTTGTGTGTTGATGTCAACAGAAAATCTGTGGATGTATAGTTAAAATGGTTGTAAAAGGTTATTTTATCATTAGCACGAATGCAACTAGTTGCCTTCTAGAGCGACCAAGGCCGCCCAGTTGAAACATACCTACTGTCTTAATTTTGTATATATTTTATTTAATTTTATGCCAGTTAAATATTTTTTAGTCATTGGAAAAGATAATATTCTTAAATCGTCTAAACAAACGATTTTTTTTTTATTTTCACTTCTGATCTTTAGCAAATATTTATTTTTCCACGAACACTAGCTAATTATTAAAATAAACAACTTTTCTTGTTATTCCAATGGTTTTATTTTATTGATTTAGAAGTATAAAATCTCACGCAAGTGTTAATTAGTTACTACGTATTATTTTTTAGTGAAAATGGTCGACCGCGGTCCATTAAAATGTTTTCTATTTAAGGTTGCATATGGTGACTCACACCGTCTCGTATTCGATAAAGTGCTACAACAAAAAATAACATCAGACGGACGAACGGACGGACGCGGATACTTTGTTAACGTTTATACTAATTTATCAGATAATACGAGCAATAACTGATGCGTGGGACAGAGTCTGAATTCTTCGCATGGGATGCATTTGACATAATATTAAAAGTGGGGGACAAAAATTCTGAAACGCTAAATAATTTCCGACATCCAACACTAGAGTCGACTAAAATTTAAAACTTATTGTCAAGCGTAGTAAATACTGGAGATATCTCTATGTTTGAGTGAAATGGTAATGGTCATATTGACATGGCCTTTACCTAGTTCTTTGAACATTTTATTGTAATCTTTATTAGCAGATATTCCCAGAGTAAAAATAAATTACATATATTTCTATTACTTTTATCTATACCTTTGACAACATCATAACAACTATCTTGGTATGATATTTCATGGACGTTAACTTCAATAAATATTTCTTGCAGTCGGTGATAACATGTTAGGTGAACAACGTGTATATTTTTAGCAATTCTTCTACGACAATTGTTATCAACATTTGTTTAGACGTATACTTTAGATATCAACAAATTACACAATTTACAAAAACAGCTTACATCACCTATACAATTTTAATGCTGAGAATAAATTGTCAGAGATGGTAAATGTGCTCGGATTTGTTTGACTTGATGCTGTAAAGTCGTGAAGTGAGTAAATATTTATTAATCAAGTTATGAAATGACTGACAATTAAAGTGTAAGTCACAACAATGCTGGCAGCTTCGCTTGTGTTCAATTAAAATTATTATGTACAATTTTTTTTATATATGATTGTAATAATTGTTATTATCATGGTTATCAACTACGCGTTGGATAGTTATAACAGAACACGTGAACGGACGAGATGTTAGATTTAGTATGCAACTAAGAACACTAAAACACATCTTGCCGTTTATAGTTAAAAACGAGTACAACAATTGTTGCATCTTTGTGATCTATTTAGATAATCCGTACAGGTTTCAGTCTTGTAATTAACATATTTAAATATATACGTAATTAAAACAAAATATTTTCAGGTGTAATCGTATGCATATTTGCAATGAATTTATGTAGAATCCATAAAAAACATTGAAAAAAGGTTTTGTTCGTTGATGATCAAACTTAACAATCAAGAAAAGAATCGTCAAGGCTGATCTAAGATAAAAGACATTCGCTTGTGATTATTTGTCGCGATATTATAACACAAGCGGAATGTATAACCATTTTATAACATATTCTACATATATCATAAAATGTATTTGGCGTACATTTTCCTAAATACTTTGTTGTTGTTGTGGAAAAACGTTCTTTCTGCTATAGTGAAACATCATTGCATATTAATTAGGTATTACAATGTGCACATTCTTTTTGTAGATAAGCTCTACGACTCTTACATTGTAGTTTGAAAATTTTAAACAAAATTTCAGCATTCAATAAAACATTTATTATCAGAATATACTGACATGAAATAATCGAAACTGAAATTCGGATTCTGTAACTGCGCTTACTTGTGAATGTGTAATCACATGCATCAAACATCACAGCCGATGTACATCTATACAAATTAATCTGATTGCCCCTGTTGGACAGTGAACATATTCTACCAACTAGTTTATATATATCTACTATTTATCGTAATGAAAATTCGTTGCATGGAAGAGAATTCCAATTAACGAAAATTAGCGAGTAGATATAAAACTCATTATAAGGTAGTCTATAAAATTTGCCATACATATGTATCATACAAATAGTTTCGGAGGTTATTTTTTCAAAAACATATATTTTTATATATTTGTACAGTGGAGGTAATCGCCTTTCCATAACATGGTAAAAAGCATAAAACTTATTTGATATTTCGTCATAATCAATTTTACAATAATTTGTTTATTTAATGATTGCCGTACACAGTACAGAGCGCGGACTTAATGCGTAGTTTGCATTCCCTGCCAGTCAACCCTGGGAAACTTATAAATTACGAAGGCGGGTGTAAAAAAAAACATAATGAATACATAAAAATACTATAATATGAATAATAAATATACAAAAAGCAGAATAATATCAGACTGGTTGTGTCTTCAAGTAGCGGAGACGAAGTAACTTCTTAAATGTACTTTTATTGGGTGCATGTTTGACGACATTAGGAAAGGCATTTCGGAGGAGCATTAACTGAACCGTGAAAGAAGGATTGAACAAATTAGTACTATGCTGAGATAAGCTAATTTTAAGATCGATGAAAGATGGCTCCCGATTATGACAGTTTAAATAAAAATGACAATTATCTTTAAGATAAGGAGCAGAGATAGATAAGATAATGAAGTGTTAATAGGAGTCTGGAGCTACTTCGTTTTAGCTGGCAGAAATTTCTTTAGTCATTGCCCTTGTATCGATGGACTTGTGATAACTGGATCTTGAAATTAAGATTAAAAGACATTTTATCGATCTATCATCTTGTGTTTATAATAGATAATTGATAAAAGATGAAAATGTAAGCAGCTTACAAAACATGTCTAGTTTTATTTGTGAAATGATAAAAATGTCCGTTAACGTAAAATAACATGATCAGTGATAATCAAGTTACAGTGATAATACCGCGCCAGTAATTTTAATATGAACTGTGATATTTACTTTTAAATCACATGATTTCTTGAAAAAAAAATTAACGGGGAAAAGGACAATTGCACAAGCTAAATATTAAAGTATCGTTATCACTTACAATTAATTACCTAGGCACATTGAAGTAACGGTCTTTACCAAATCGGTTGTCCATTTTGAGGGGAAGTCCTTGAGGACCTTGTTGCCACAATAACCAACAGTCCTTTAAGCTGCTTTGCTTATTACCAGTTGACGGTAGGAATCTCTCCCAGTATGCAAGAAATGATAAAACGAATGCGATATGCTGCTCGTTGACCTAACGGTGAGAGATACGCTTGGGTGTAACAATGCCGATCATGATTAAAAATACAAAAGGCTTAGATGCCTTCTGTGACATTGAAACATGTGAACGACATGCCTTGATGGCCCTGTTAATGACAAGTAACTCGCGAATATGGTTTTCATAAATGTGTACAAATTCATCATGATCGTTCTCTTCATCGCGCAAGGTCTGGTCCGTCTTGTAATGGTTTGGACGGAACTTCTTTAAATTTTAATAAACTTATAAATCATATTAAAAAAAATTAATTACCACAAAAAGTTTTGCTTACAACTTCCACATCAGGTTAACCTCAACTACTTTATTGATATCGTTCTTTAACATATCTCAGTTCCATCACGATTAGCCTTGATACGTTTAGTGTGTATGCAATTTACGTATCCCACTATCTATGATCTAAAATTAATATTTTAAATAATAAAACGAAACTATAACATCAACACGAACAGTTTTAAACAAAATGTTGAAGTAAATGATTACTGCGAGTAATTCATCTTACTGTTGATGGCAAAGATATTTAAACATAAAATATGAGAGGAATGTATGAGTGAGTAGCGCGCACTGTTGTCATAAAATAAATATCGATGTCTATACTAACAATGGCTTTGAGTTATTGTTTATTGCTTTATTTCTGAGATCAGACATTCGATGTATTACATACGTTTCAGAAATAATACCTGATTTGATTTCAAAGTACCTAATAATTAATGAAGTTAGGGAAGGAATTAAAGGGTATATATAATTCACCCTATACCTAACAAGAAGTATTCGCGTTAGCATACAGCGTCAAAATACTGCTAAATAATAGTAATTGTATCTTTATCATTGTTACTTAGTTACGAGTCATTCGAAGGCTTGCCGAAGAGGCTGTGGCCTGCGGGAATGTTCGGGCCTCGGGGTTCTTTCGCATCACCCGGGCCCATCACTCACTGAAACATGCTCACCGGTCCTTAACAGCCTTTAGGCTAAATTAGGTGTACCTATGCTTACGCATTTTTCATCTTACGTTGCATACTTGTTAAAAGATATTCTTATGATCATATTTGGCGATCATACTATAAGTCATAATAATCATACAGGTTGCGCATGAACGAGAGCCGACGGGCTGTAGCCCTCAGTCCTTCGACTCATGCAGCAATTATCGAAGATCATTTATCATTGTAATCTCTTACAAAGCACTAATATAAACATAACAACGATATCGGAATCGTTCCGTCCGATTACTTTCTCATATGTCAAATTACGTAACGATATGAGATGTATAACAATATAACTCAGACTAAGTGATATTCGAATTGATATTTATCTGAACAGATCTATATAAGGTTGTCTGTTTTATTAACGTTTCCAATGGCTCATTTTCTGCCAACTACATAAGCAACCTAATATTTCTTTTGTTATTGGCCGGAATTAAAAAAAGACAACATTTGATTACTTCAAACTTAAAATTTATTATTAATTTCGTTAGTTACATTCCAATATCAGTCAGAAGAAACCCACAGCTGAGTTCAGGCCTCACACAAAGATCTCTACATAGATAGATTAATTATATTAAAATGAGTAAATGTACATAAAATAGAATCTAAATACAATTTGTCAATGCAGTGCAGTGTATATCATTCTAATTAACATTACATTGTGATAGGCAGGTCACACTTACCATCAGGTGAAACTCCCACTTCTCTCATCGTTTCGGCGAATAAATTAAACGTTCAATACATTCACATCAATTTTATATGTACACTCAAAGTACCAATCAATTCATAAAGAAGATAATGTAACAACGCATCACAAGATTATTATCTCTCTTGAACTACGATGACGCAAATTATATGAAGTGTTTTTTTTTTATTCCAACCTCTTCTATATTTACCTACAAATTAAGAATATTATTCAAATGAGAGACATCCGCAACTAATCGTATAAATAACGCGTCATACTACGGCTCTAGTGATCTCATTGAAAAATAGTTATAGTAATTTTACATACCGTGGATGTTAATGTCGTCAAATTTTAACATTTCAGCTATGAGAGTTTCAAAGGTAAAACTCTTACTCAAATTTGTATAATAGTTAATAACTTAAAATAATGTTATTTTTTCTAAACAAAATTCCATGTGGCTTTTTAAGGAACCGAATTGTAAAACTTTTTCCAAATTAAAATTTCCGTGTTCAAATCGTCCCAGTAGCTTTCGCGCTATGCACGCAAAAACAAGTAAACATTAACAATCATACAATTCTAGAAAACTTTCGTTATATCTAAAATTAGTAAAATTACATTATTTAATAGTTACTATTATAGGTTCAAATTTTACTTTAGTAAACTAAAACGTTACAAAGGATTATTGGCTAGCATCCTCTGGGTCAAACCCTAGAGATTGTTGAGCGCTCTTGTGGCTGGTACAAGCAAATTTTTTATTAACTTAAATATATATTGTAACATTCATATTCTTCATTTTATAAATTTACAATAAAATACGCAAGTTATCAACCCTCGTTGTATTAAATATTAAAGTGATTAAGTTAATGTTCGAACTCATGTAGCTCCGCGTGATTTGCTTGTGGGTAGACGACCGTTTTATTAAGATGTATCTCAGATCGTCTACGCGTCTCAAAATGAGCATAAAGGTTTTGGCCCTGCAAAACATTGAACAGAGTATGAATACAAAAAAAAAACTCAACGCTTTTATAATATGATAATAAGATTTTTTGCTTTATTTGCTGCCTTCGCGATCTATAAAATATTTGTATAAAAAGAACATTTTGTTTGTTGACTGGCTAGGACGTTCTGTCCGTGTCTTTGACTTCTCTCATAAATTTACCTTTGAATTTAAATATGTGTACTTTGCATAAGACGTTATACGTTATGGATTAACAAGAACATGAATAAAGACATCAGAATAAAAAAAATCAATTGTTAGGTGAACTTGTTTTTGACTATTACTTATTTTAATTGTTATTAAGCGTTAAATACATTGGCAAAGTCCTTACGTATATATAACCTGTAATATAAGTATAACGTATGACGTCAACAGGTGGTACCGTTACCGGAGCCGTTACCTGCGATCGTTTCAATAAATTTATTTTTGCCAAGTGTATTTTGTATTATATTATAATATATATTTGCTTTTCCTAGTCTATGAGCATGTAAATTTAGTAACGATGACAGTGACGACAGCATCCAGTTTATATTTACTTTGCGGTGTGCACAAATAACTTTAAAATTTGACACAAGATCTTTAAAAATATGCTTAAATATTGTATAAGTATTTGGTTATCTTGTCGTTCATTACCTAAGTTAACGACGTTTATGATTCAAATTACTATTTAATCGTTATTTTATAGTTTATTTTAATTTATTCTGCCATCTTGTATATATGACAACTTCGCATTGGACTAGGCCGAAGAACATAGAGATGCGGCCTTTCCTTAAGTTAAGGAAGTTCGATGATCGTTACAACAAAAAGATACAGAACAATAAATGTGGCACAGTCGCAGCTCAACCATGACCCGGTCTTCAAGGTGTGCGATCAAATGCTTATTTTAGCTTGATGTAAAAAAAATTTATTGAAAATGTTATTTAAAAAAATATATTATTAATACAAAACAACTAAATATTCACAATTTATTAACTAACTTTTGGTTTAAAAAATTACTGCTTCAAACAAAGAAGATCTAAATGCACTTTGTTTTTCAGTATTGGTATTTTATCATAATGCAAAAGAAATCGGTCTGCGATGTTTTAGTACTTTTCTCTTAGTTTTTATTTATCACAGAGTAGAATATTTACGTGAAGTTATTTAGATATATGCACATCTACCGAAAGATATGCTATACGCTATAGTGTAATATGTTATAAGAACTGAAACCAAAAAATATAACATTTTGTAGATTAATGAAAAAGTGTCATAAACTCATTGAACGAATAGATGTTATTTTTTGTACATTTTATGATTTTTATTTGTTACAGAAATATGGAGAAAGTCGACGAGATTAATATAAGCATCATCAGCGGACGCTTGGTGCCCATGACCCACGAAGAAAGGTAAATTTACTATTATAATAAAACTTATGAACATATATGCAATGATATAGGACGTATCCTTAGAATTTATGCCAAACGAAAATCTAATGTTCATCATATATTTAAACTTTTCCCATTAATAATTTAAAATACTTGTTCACAACACTGCGACTAAATTATTTTTAAGCTAGTGAAACTATTGTCGAAATCTGTATAGAACTTTCGAACATAAAACATACTAATAGACAAGAATTAAAAAAAATTGTTATAAGTAGCTCATCAAAACAGTTACATGGTGAGGCTGCATTGCCTAACAGATGTTCATAAGGCTCTGGGTGACCGGATTACACCCATCGATAGATCACATTTTGCACACATTGCTTGCACTGTAGGGTGTGGTACCCTGTAGGTTTGCACAAAGCGTATACTTGATACACTCGTGTTCCCGGGTGGTTTCCACCGTCCACAGTCCGGGTCACAGACGAAGGTTGTCAGAGTTCAGGCCAGTGCTCCCCTCCGACGACCGTATCGTCTTCGCCATTAATCAATGAGCGACTCGCTCATTTTAAATTATTAACTCCCCCTCAACTCCATGTATATTTCTCTTCAATTGTTCACCCAGGACACCCTATTCTCTTTCATGTTCCTACGTATTTAATCCTTTATATTATTTCGTGGTATCCGGATTAGCGGGCCCCGGGTCCGATGAAGTCGATAATAGTCGTCGATAAAGCTAACAGCGTATACTTCATCCATAAAAAAACGCTCCTATGATTTATTTAGTTTAGTTTTACTACTACACCAGCGGAACAACTCAAAGCGAGTTTAATTTTAAGCAATCTTAAATTAGATCCGGAACAGCCTTAATATTCTATTTATTTTTAGTACGTAACTTTATCGTAGAATTGTCATTGTTTGATGAACTGCTTACGGAAGAACGTTAATTGAAACTTCACATGCAATTAACCGAAAAACTGCCGTTAACCAAAGAATCCAATAAACTATGTCAGAGTTTTATTGAAATAACTCAGTATTCATGCGAGTTAAATTAATTTTTCCTGCACTAAAAATTCTTATCGTAGAATTTGTACTTTAAAATGAAGCTTGTCAGTTTTTTGATACGTGACAAATATTTTTCAATTCAAGCTGTTCTTCAATGGAATGTTATGTCTGTTCTAAACTGTGATAAATTCCGAACAAAGGAAACCATTTTAATTTAAATACAATTTAAACATTCTTTGTAAATACGTATGGAACCTAAAGGTCCTGGATCGCAAGACTTGGAAGCGGGACATCGACTAAAGGGACTATGAAATAATTGGCGGTGTATTACAATAGTTAACTGTGCGAAACTACACCAGAGTAATCTGAACTTGTGGCTCCGGAGAAGGAAAATATCCTGTGGAAATGGAGCTGCTATGAGATAATTTATGACAAGGATACACTCTCAATCCGTGATCCAACACACGGCCATATCACGTGTCGTGAGACTAAAAAAACGATTACCGAAGACTGGTTTTCTCGTATTTAATTATGCTCTTAGCATGTGTCCGCCTTTAACGTATCTGATTATAAAATATTTACGTACAGAACCAACTGTTTATATATTTTTGCGTATCGAAACTAATCGGTGAAAATATTTTTCTTATAATGTTTTCAATGTAACTTATGCTGTTTTCAGATTAAATTTTGTATTTTGAAAAATACTTCGGACCCAACTACGAGTATGGAATAATAGTATTCTGTAGACTTCTTTATGAGGACATAATATAAGTATTTTTTATATCTTGCCGACAAGTCTATAAAATTTTCCATTATTTAAATATCAACATTGTAAATTGTTCATTATCAAAAAGCTAGAACATTTTAATAATTTTATTTGCATATTCGTGGCTGCATAAAGTATGATTTAAGTAATTAATTAGTAGTTATAACTTATTTATGAATAATTTTTTTGGTTAACTATTTAATTTATTCTCCACATGGTTCATATGCATTTTTGTATAGAAATATTGTATTTATATGGTTTATAATTTTTGCTTTGTATGCCTGTTCGATGCGATATGGTGATAAATGCATAAAGTAATGGATTTACAATTATTGTAACTGACGGAATTAAAGGTATATTAGAGTTTGTTATTAGATAATTGTGGCCACACGTTTACTTGTTTGGTGGCGCAATAATTGGGCCCGCAACAATTGCTTAATAAAAGACCCGAAGGCACTATGACTCCGATTTCGTAGCATGTTGCGATTCTTTAGTACCATGCTGGGGAAATATACTTTCACTTCCATACTCTAAAGAACAGACGACTGTGCCAGTCGCGTCCAGACCTCTTGACTATTTAGCTGGTTAAATTTCATAGGGATCCACTAAAATGGTACGTACGTGTGTATTCTTGTTATAACGTAACATTTTGATCATGTAACAAAACTCTTTGTTTACCACATTTTCTAAAAGTTATGTGTGTTCGACAATATTAGATAATTCTTAATTTCATTAATAGTAGAACTTTTTATGTCTAAAGTTTTACCATTTTGTTATTTAGCAGTGTGTTACCGAGTTGTTATAGTATTCTATGTATATAACTGCATAAAATTATTTGTATATTTAATATTCCAGTGTCACATACAATTTCTTTCTCATTGTAGAAATACTTATACATCATTCTTGTTCTGCAATGCCTTTCGTATTTGGTAATTTCTGAAGAGGCTCAACAAAGTAAAGATTTGGACTACGATGACGACGATTTAGGAAGGAAACATAAAAAAAGGAAGAAGCATCAAAACAACGGACCATGCGGTAATGGTGGCTATGGAAGGAGTTTTGGTGAAAAGCTGTTTGGTTCTCCGGAATACACATACATATCGGCACCAGTGAATAATTATTATTTTGGATGTGGAGGAGCGCCACCAATCGTACCGTACCCTATGAACCAGCATCAGGGAGGCGGATATGGCGGTCACGGCGGTCATGGGGGTCACAGTGGTCATGTGGGTCACGGTGGTCATGTTGGTCACGGTGGTCATGGAGGTCACGGGGGGCATGGTGGTCACGGAGGCCACGGTGGTCATGGTGGTCATTTTGATTATGGAAATAATGGTTTCGTGAGCCAATACGGAGGAGGTTACGGATCGTACAACCCTGGATTTAATCAACCTTTTACACAATATGGTGCGGGACAATACCAAAGACCATTTCAAAACGTTGTGTCTGCTGCGGCTTCTGGATTAGGTACAGCATTAGCTGATTACTTTAACCGACCTAAAAAGGCGCAAAAACACATAAACAAGCAAATCAATCAGATTCTAAGACCAATACATAGGTTATTTTAAATTGAAAAAAGTATTATTTATTTTGTTGTTATTTATTATCCAGTAAACATAAATTCAAGGTATTGGAGATATTTCATTACAGAAAATTATCTATGACCACAAGATGTTCTTCTAACTTGTAAATAAAGTAAAATAAGATAGATAGCTCATTTTTTCACATGTGTATTTTTAATTAAGACGAAAATGTATAGATGTTAACTAATAATTCGCCAACATATACCTTTTATTATTCGTTAATAATATTGAATAAGTTTACTGAGTTATATAATAGCTTAAAAATTGTTACATGGCATACATTGCATCAGACAAACGTAAAGACTTAAAATGTAATAAAGTACAATGCGTAATTTATCTCTTTTTTTATGGCAATAGTTTTAACTTTATGCCAGTTTCCGATTCGTTGCCAGTAAGGTAAATATCCTTATTATTCAAATTACATTAAACCTCCCAATGTTTTTAAAACAATAAAACCTTTGTACGAATTTTCCATTTTCTTAAGTTGTACGAAAAAACATGAAATAAGACTAATACTCTTAAGTAGGCATTAGATAAAAATGTATAATAAAAGAATTTTAGTATAAAAGTAGTAGTTTTATGTATGTGTGTATTTTTGTTACTATCTATGCCGTCATATCTCTCAAGAAAGTGTGGCTGGACAGTAATAGATAATACAAAAACACGAAATGAGTAAAACAAAAAAAAATCTTTACTGCTCATAAGTAAGAGAGAATTAAAAATAATTGTCAATATATCATGTATTTCCAAACCAGTCTAACAAATATCTATTAAAAAGTATGAAACGAAATATATAATAAATAAAAACCAACCAGCTAAATAAATATTATAATTATTTTTTGATTTAATTCCTCACTTGCCGTGGCACAAATGGAACGTTTTTGACAGACGTGTCAAATTTAAAAATGACATTAGCAGAAATGTAAACAAATGATGCAAATAATATTGAATTTAAATAAATTAATAACTATGGTTAATTATATGATAACTAAATATTGTGCGATTAGGTTAATGCTTACTACAGGTAAATATTAAGTTTTACAGTGTCCTGTTCATAAATTTTCGTTGACATTGTAAGATGCATTGGAAACTGTTCGGATACTATTCGCTAGTTTTTCTAGCATTATAATTAAACTTGTGACTAACTTCCCTTTCGTCTATTGCTATAATCCAGAGTTCAATATTTTTCAGCGGTATTTCGAAATCTGAGTCATTTCAATCCCAAAGTCAAATCATCTCTACTGATAGCAATGACTATGACAATGAAAGTAGAATAAACAATGACCAATCAGATGGACATCATGTGGTGTCTCATCCGACCAAGTAAGTAGTGAATGTAACTTGATTTTTACCAAAATGCATTCCTTAATCTTCTTTATTTTATTTTAAATTATTTGATGGTACTGGAAGAAAATTATTATAAATGTTTTTGGGGTTAACAAAACAATGTTATTGGGTATGCTCTTTGTAAGAAAATTTTAAATTGTATCATTCAGAAACTCAAGTAACTGACTTATAATTTTTGATTTTCTCCTAAAAATGTATATTTTTAAATCAGGTTAGGGTTTGCTCAAGTTAATCCATTTTTGTAAAAGATAATTTTTAGTAATGTGTGATTCTAATGCCCGAAGTTCGAATCCATAATTTTTTGTTCATGTTTATTGTGACAATGGTAAAACTTGTCACAAAAATTATCCTAACATCATTTAGTTTAGTAAACTTTACAAAAAAGTCTTAGGGTTTTGTTATAGCCTTATTGTCCATTTAAGGTATATATTATGGTATTTTGTTATTATTTACAGTTACGTAGAGACAATGCTGCATTTATTTAGAGGTAACATTGGTTCAGGCCTCCTGGCTATGGGAGATGCATTCAAAAATGGTGGCATTGTGTTTGCAACTATTTCCACTGCACTCCTTGGGATTATATGTGTTCATGCACAACATTTACTGGTAATAATTACTCATTTCTTTATTTTGAAAACTTTTTTCACTGAAATTATAATCCATATTTAAATGCTTTTCAAAAAGCTAGAATGTTTGGTGTTTTAATATATATATTTATATTTACAGCTTAACTGCTCAGAGGCTATGTATCGTAGATTGAAGATGAACAAGCCGCCGGGGTTCGCGGAGACTGTGGCACTGGTGTTCGTACACGGGCCCGTACGACTGCGCCCGTTCGCTGGTATCATGCGCGTTCTGGTCAACACCTTCCTGTGCATCACACAGCTCGGCTTTTGCTGCGTCTACATTGTTTTCATAGCAGGCAATGTTAAAATGGTATGAAATGTTAATATAAATAAAAGATATACAATGTATTACAATGCAGTTGTATACTGTGAAGTTTTTTTACTGTTGGTTTTTGTTTTATTTAATGGGGCATCATGATGAATGGTGTTCGTATGGCGAAAGATTTTCAATAAGTGAGTGGCTCATGCAGGATCGAAAAAACCTTCCTGCAAAACTGAACACTACAACACCTGTCCTCGGAATGAACCAAGGACCTCCGTGTTACGAAGCGAGCGGTTAGCAGCTGCGCCACGGAGCAACTTATAGGAGTATCCTAGTATCTTTTTAACATAAAAATACATATTTTTTTTAGATATGCGATCAATATAATATCAATATTGACTTATCGGTGCACATGGTTATAATCATGTTACCGATTCTACTCTCGTGCATGGTGCGTCAGCTGAAGTACTTGACTCCCTTCTCCACTTTTGCGAACGTTTTGATGGCGGTCGGGGTCAGCTTTGTGGTGTACGAGGCGGTCCAGGACATCCCTCTCGTGGAGTCTAGGGCTTACATAGCATCTTGGCAAACACTCCCGCTGTTCTTCGGAACCGCTGTTTATGCCTTTGAGGGCATTGGTTTAGTAAGTAAAATCGGTTAAATATTACTTATGATCTGAGTTATAGTATCGTATAATGTATTAAGGATATATAGATTTGCATTTTGTATAGCGGTTACTTTAAACGTTACGTTATAGAGCAGTGTAAAAAAATAATCCTTTAGTAAATATAAAGTGAACAATTTTCAGTTAAGCGAAAATTTTTATTTTTTATGTCATGGTACGGATCAGACGTTTGGCGGCATTATGCTGCCGTTCCGTACTTAAGTAAATCTTTCAGGTTCTCCCTTTGAAGAATGAGATGAAGAAGCCTGAGCTGTTTCAAAAACCATTTGGCGTTTTGAACGTTGGCATGGTGTTGGTCGCGATGATATTTATGACGGTCGGATTTCTCGGCTACCTGAAGTGGGGTGATGCGGTCGCCGGCAGTCTCACTCTTAATTTAAAGCCCGGACAAATGTGAGTAACCATATAAACGTTAATTTATTTACACACTATTTAAATAATATAAAATTTACTGTAATACATTATCTAAGCATTACCATGTTTCGGTTTGAAGTGCGTTGCAATCAGTGAAATCACTTCAGTAACGAATTGTATCATATTATGTATTTGAGGCATTGAACGCCATTGCGTCACAAAGAATTAATTTGTGCAGTTTTAACATGTTTCAACGTAACTGCGTAACTTACCATCAGGTGAACGTTGCGCATGTCACGACGTTTTGTCTTATAGTAAATTACAGTTTTCAATGGATATACATTTTTATAAATCCTTTACTAGTTTACTACTATAATAATAAACCAAAATGTTGATAACAACAGCTTAAGTGAATATGTGACATTGACTCTCTCCTCGTGTCTAAATAGTGGGAACAATAGGAGAGAAGAGCATGCTTATGCATTATAATATACAAAACATTGACGATGTCGAATTATGAGTGTAACTAGTGTAAGGTTAGATAATGATTATGAATGTGATTTGTGTTGATCACAGCTTGAGCAACGTGGTGCAAGGGTTGATCGCGCTGGCGATACTGTTCACGTATCCGCTGCAGTTTTACGTTCCGGTTTGCATCACGTGGCCCAGCCTCCGGAGCAGGTTCGGGAAGACCTCACCCATAGCCAAGGAGCAGTGCTACCGCGTACTCTTGGTGTTGGTTACTTGTAAGTACCCGCATATTGTTAATGTTAGCATGTCAGGCAGTCAGTCCGTGGGGAAAATTTCAAAATTAGCAGTAATGGCTTTTAATGTCTTGTTTGTTTGTAACAATATTTATATTTAAGAGGTCACAAGAACCAGTTTAATGGGACACTCTTTGTACATTTGTCATTGTTTTTTTATCAGTTTATAAATCACCGAGTTAATAAATTGCCTCTGGGTAGATCTGCTTCTGGAGCTTATTTTTACCTTCAAACATTGCTGTATTCGTTCAGGTTTGAAGGACGTTGTGGCTAGTGAAATTACAGGTGTAACGATGCTTAACATCTCGTTTCTGAAGGCGACAAGCACAATGTGCAGCGCACGGTGCAGTGAATAACTTGCGCCACATTGTAATGGGCGGACGTATCACTTAAGATTATTAGGTGAATGTCCTGTCCTGCTGGTCTCATCGCTACGTCAAAAGAAAAGAAATTGTTACTCGACAGTATTGTTTTGTTCGCAGTTGTCCTGGCCGAGTCAATACCGAATCTTGGACTATTCATTTCCCTAGTGGGTGCGATCAGCAGTACCGCTCTCGCTCTCATATTCCCGCCGCTCATAGAGTTGGTTTACCTCTCACAGACCCCGCAAGGAATTTCTATACCGATATTAGTTAAAGACGTGATTATCATTTTGCTCGGTCTCTTCATCTTCGTTACGGGGACGTACGAGAGCGTCGCGTCCATAGTACGGGCATTTGGGGCTTAAGTTAAAGTAACTTTATATTTAAATTAATAATGCATTTATTTTTAGGTTACTGCAACTTTATTATTGAACTATTTTTTTCAGGGTATTGATTTTTTATGATTAATTTTTAGAGCACTTAAAGTTATTTTAAAATGAAGTACTTGCATCTATTTCCTAGTTTAAGTTGTAGTTTCAATCGCGTCTTATTGCTCGTAGTAATATGATTAAAACGAGTTATTTGTAATATTACTTAATATGCTATTAAGCAGTTTAACTGTTACATGAACCTAGTATTAGTGGGATCGTCGTACTTTTTCGAGTAATGTATACATCTATTGCATCTTTGCAGAGCATTGCGTTAGACGCAATACTTTACATGTTATTTAATAATTTTGACTCGGCACGAAAATTGGAACGAATGTTTACTAAACACCTTGTGATAACATAAATTGTTAATATTTAATTCATTAGAGTGATATTTTTTATACTAATATTAACTTAAAAATTAAACCTTTAAAATGATTGCATTATTATGTTATGACAGTTAACGATAAAACTGATTTTGATTATAATTTTATCTTTTAGATAGTGTCAAATACTTGTATACTTAAGTTATTGCGAATGTAATAAAACAAATTATGACTGGCTTGAGACTTTACTTTTACTCAACATACGGACAATACTTTTGATTACCAAGCGTTTATATGACGTATCTTCCAAGTTAAATGGGAACTTGTTGCGCAGACATTACAGGCAGGGAATTATTGGGAGGGTCCACACGAATACATATCCAATTGATAAATTTAATATAGTAAATGCTTACATTATAATAGTTACGAACTGCTAATACGAATAATCGTTACATTCATGACTACCAGTTACTTTTCGTTCTGTTGTCGGTCTCAATCAGATTTAATATATGAACGAACACCTTAATATTACATATATTTAAAAGGTATAGACAGTACAAAAGTATGTAGGTAGATATGAACATAGAAGTTATACGAAACAGCATGTTAGAAAGTCAAAAAATATCTTACAGGATTTAAAAGTTCACAAATATACACATATGCTATTGAACATAGTGTTAATATGAAAGTATTTCTTAACACTAGTCAAACTAGAAATTTTTATGATTTACGGTTGATTTTGGAAAATATAAATTATTCACGAAAATTCGAAAGAATTCTTAAACCTTTTTAAAACCACATTTATCACATATTTAAGACCGTAATTAATATTTACCCTAAGTCCATTTACACATATGTTTAAAATCATTGTACACAAATAAATAATAAATACAATTATCTTTGAATCGCTTGTTTTTCTATTATTATTGTTGTTCTTCTCGCAAATTTACCCAGCAAAAATTTTTTAAATCAATAAATGAAAATTACAGAACTCTTTTATTAAACATTACTAAACTAATGGAAGAAAAAGTTAACAAAGTTACCAAAAATGAATGCGAGATACGAAAGTTCATTAATGATATTCTTTAAAATAATATGTTAATTAAAATTTATTGTAGTATTGTATAAATAAATAAAAAACAGTCGTTGCACCAAATTTTTCGATAAACCTAGTATTTTGTACAAATATGAGTATCAAAAAATTTAACCTGCATTTGAAATTTTTTTATTATACTGACTTGTTAGGATATATATATATATATATATACATACATTATACATATTACAGTAATACATACCTATTCTATTATAAGTACGAAAAAAAAATTACCCCAGACCAAAATAATAATACTATTTAAATCTATAATATTTTATGAGTTGCGAAAGATGGGACACCGGCGACCCTAATGGTAAATATATACTGGTTAGTAGAGGACAGGAGTTTTATTGTCATTGAGTTAAATATTTAGAGTTAATCAAGAAAAGAGAATTAAAAAAAAAACAAAAATACTTTTGATTTAGCTGACGGGTTTATTTTCTATTAACACAAATCTTGGCGTTACAATTAAAGAGGGAACTTACTTATTTACTTAGTACCCGCCAAAAGTACAATGTCTTAAAAAAAAATGTAATAATCAACTTTTCTCCTTAATAATATAAGATGTCTTTGTTATTTGTTGTAATACGAAAGATACTCATTCATTTAACACACACGCAAATTCGAGTTATGAGCTCCTTAACCATATTTATTTGAAACAGTAACAACATCAATTAAGGTGTGAATACATTTAATTACAAGTCGTATTCTATTTGGTATAATAAATAATAAAAAGGAACTTCTGTAATGGCCGAGTGTCATTTTTCATAACTTCGTGCTCCACTGTGTAAATACTATTTTGTTATTGGCTGATTGACAATTGAATAGTGACATTAATAAACAAACATTTATTTAATTACACGTACAATTGTCAATTCTGTAGAAAAGAAAGATAAATTAAACCTAACATCAATATGAATACAATTATGCTAATAGACTATATTACCTTGCTTGTTTGTTTTAATCGTTACACAAGTCTTAACAATAATATAAACAAAACTTATAAATCACATGGACACTTCTATCGCCTAAACTTATAAAAGTGGATAGTTTTTTTGAGTATGATCGTGTAAAACCCAACGGAACCCATCGCCGCCGCCATAAGTATCGACAAGTAAACGAATATCGTTTAATCGTATAAGCTTTTCATCATCCTATTTGTTAGAACTTGCCGACCACATCAAACCATTTTTCACAGAGGATCATTTCTTTTTCATGATCTTAAGTTTGTGGTTTAGAAAAAGTGGCATGGGAATAGGCTCGCAAGGCTCATAAGTTAACAACTAATAAATAATACCAACAATCTTATTAATACCATTGACTCGACACACGTAAACTCCTTTGCAGTTAGCATTGACTGAGACGCTTGGACTCTTCAAAATCATACTACATTAGAAAAATACATTTATAATATGTAAAATAATTAGAAACGTAATTGGACCTTAAATATTTTGAGTAGCCTCCACATGTTACATGTAATCAGCCTTTTAGAGCATCCGACTGTGATGACCGTACAATAATAAAATTATATTTAGGTGTCGAGGGATTTAATCCTAGCGGGACGATGTAACCTATACTTACAAGCGAACGAACAGACGGATTGATTAACATAGCGATCAAAAATAATTTCGACTTATCACACATCAAGTTTTCCAGCCTTATCGTCATAAAAATGACCGTCACAATACTCACATTCGATGCAGTGGGCGGCGTGTCAAGATAAATTAAGTCAGTATCTATTTACTATACTATTTTATATATACTGTATGCCAGGAAACTGGTGTAGCTAAATTTACTATTGCCAAGTAAGTTATTTGTTTTCTAACAACTAGCAGTGGCTTGATGAGCAATAACCGCAACGATAAAAAAAATAGTATTGAAATGATAAATACATATGTTAAATAAGAGAATAACGAAAGTAATGCGTGTAGTCTGTAATGGCGCCGTTTTTAATTCGACGTGACGAATGGGTCGCTAGCCTGATGGTAAGTGTGTGTAATACGCACGTACACTGCATCACATTGCGTTCGTCGTCTTGAGACATAGTGTTAAGCCTCATTACTGTTGCGCGGCAGAAACTGGAGCTGCGGTGGTCATCTGCTTATACAGTTACCACGACGTATTTACAACTTTTTACAAGTATTTACCTTTGTTAGATTTTTTGATAACTTTTTACAAATCACTAAAAATTTTGTGTTAATAGACTATGTGTATATAGTTAACATGTTTATTAAAACAATTTTACTTTGAATAAAATTTCCGTACTATTTATAACTTAAAAATTTGCGGTCGTATTAAATATAGACATGGAAACCGAATCCGTCGGAATTAATTCTTTTGTGAAATTTAGATGTATCTTTACTCAATTATATGTTCATTATAAAAAAAAATATAATTTATAGATATCTACAATTTGGAAGATATTATTTTGAATTCCACATAGTATCTCTGAAGATCTTATATTTCTGTACGCTGAAGGTGGCTGACTAGCCACGGCGCCTCTTTGATTTCAATAGACATTTAGATTCATTCAGAGAAACCATAAATAGTTCTTTTCTGTAGTGGCTGAGAATAGACATACGACCGCAAATGGTTAATATAAAAAAAGACGTGTACAAAAAAGAAACGTGTTATAATAAGCATGTGGACTTGTATTGCAATATATCTTTACATAAGAGATAGATTTAAGAAAATAAATAGTTATACAGGTAAATATAGAACAAGAAAAAATAAATTTGATCCAAAGAAAAAGTTCTATGTCGCTTCTAGAAATTAATACATGAGTTGTGCAAACTGAGATTTAAATGTTCTTATATAATTTTAGTTGAAATTATTAACAGTTTTTATTTTACACTACAAGTAAATGCCCAAAAGGCAGTATAGACATTAATTGCCTGGTGGGATACATTTAAAACCTAACTTGCTTGTTTACACATCAAATTTTATTAAACATGTATTGGGATTATCCATATTTTAATACTTTATGATTCTCATCTGAAATAATTTAAAAGCAGGTGGTCTGCGTTAAAGGAATGCTGAAGTCTGTGTAAACAAAGTAACGAATATCGACTTTGTTGACTGAATGCACGCTGAAATAGCGGCTGTTTAAACTGGTTGATTGTGTTAAACAGTTAAGATGTAAAATTTTTCTATTACGTGAAATAACAAAGAAGAAATAAAGAAGCAACACATGAGTATTCCTTATTACATAAAATCAGTTAAACGCAGTACAACTGATGTGTATTATGCTCGTTATTTTAAATATGTAAAGTAATATTTACATTATCAATATGCTAATCTGATATGGTTTCATATTAAACACTACCTACGATATGGTATAATTTATTCATGTACAAGAAATATAAAAATTAAAAAAACCCGTAACAAAGCGTAAAGTGGACGGAAACGAAAAAAGGTTATAAATAATGAAAGTTTATGATAATCCCTAATA
This sequence comes from Byasa alcinous, assembly GCA_018246375.1. NCBI lineage: Eukaryota > Metazoa > Arthropoda > Insecta > Lepidoptera > Papilionidae > Byasa > Byasa alcinous. The sequence goes on from DWMX01000185.1 coordinate 24,926, forward strand.
TTGTTAAATTAAGAAATATATGAATAGAAAACCGATATGTTTTTGATTTCTCTCGCATATATAATTTCACCTGCATTCTTTATGTAAAGACTAACAGTAGATAAAAGAGAAAAAACATTAAAAAGCAAAGCAATAAATATTTACATAAAGAGGAACAATTATTACATTACTAATGTTCAATATGTCATTACATATTAAACATGTTTGTTTACAGTATAACCAATGCATATATATGTGTATGTCTGTATATATATTTAAAGAAGCTTTCAACTGTATCCCACATCAAGCTCTTAAATATATTGCGCTACACAGCTTTGTACATGCACGTTACCATGACTATAAAGCACGTGAATGCCAAAATTCCTTTTCATCAATTGTGAATACTAACAAAAAATTAGCTTAATATTATTATTACCTTAAATCTATTAAAAAAAAAATACTTTCATACATAAAAATTTGAGGCAGGTCATAAAACAAAACTAAACACAAGGATTTGGTATCATTAGGAGGTAATCTTCGAAATTGCAAAAACTTTCAACAAAAAAGCAATTAGCAAAAGGTTTTAGGTAAAAGAAAAGCCATAAAAATTTACAATATAGTCAAAACTGTGTTATATGAATTTAATGATTGATCAAAAATAAGGCTATTTTCAAAAGATTTTAAAACTGTTGAGGAATGTAGCAATTAATGCAAGCTTAAAATGTTTACTAATACTGAGTTATATTTAAGTTATTTATGTATAAATACATTATGGCCATTCAATAATTACTTTATTAATTATTATTAAAGTTATTGAAGGACTATTCTACAAAAGATAAATTAACTCGTAACTAATTACTTAAATTTAAAATATTACTAGTAAACAGGTACTGAGCGCCGACGGAAAATGATCATGGATTAGAAAAAAAATATTTACACACTAACAGACGGAGTTTGTTTTAAGAGTTTCTTACTATACTGAGCCGTAGGGCGTCGCTAATAAATGTCTAACTTGTTCGCTGTTACTCCTACGACTAAGATAATGATTTAGTCATTGATAAAGATAAGAGCATAGCAAATAAACCCAAAACAAAAATCAGATTCACAAACGTCTCGTGGAGTTTACGCATGTTACGCATTGCTACTTAAACGTGTTTATAGTCGAACTTTAAGTGACCATTGCTTAGAAATAATTTATTTATACAAGTATAGATTACACGTTTGTTTCAAATGAGCCATTCCAATCATTAAACGCCAGCCTTTCAAATTACACATTTTCACTAAATTATTATGGAACATCGAAATAAACATCAACCAGTGATATCTTAACCTATAATTTACCGCCATATGACAGATACATTAGGATCCTCTTCGATTATTTGATCCAGGGTAGGAAGATCTATCTTGGCTGTGCAGCAAATCTCATCAGTGCAACGACTTCCTGTGAGTAATTTATTTATGCCACGTTTCGACTCAGCTTGATTGTTGAAGGTATTGGAGCGGGCATTGTTCCGCAAGTAGACTGGATATCTGAGGTACAAATAAATTTCTTTGATAGAATGCAAAGTCTAAAAAAGAGAAGCATTGGCTGTAGGTGTTCCTACAAAACTGGTAACAAGTCTGTTTTAACTGCGCAGTTAACCTCTTGCGTTGTAATACGATCTTTGCTTCGACTCCCAGGACACATCTTGTGAGGTGTGGTTGGTGACAGGATATTTTCAAGCCCCGTGTGCGTAGCTACCACCATCTTTATATTGTAAATTTTCTGTCATAACAGCTCTGTTTTTCGAGCTCTCAACATATGAGAGTCAGAGTTTTGTGGGAATGGACATTTCATCAGTCAGTCACAGCTTCATTGTCATCGAAAGTGGCGGAAAGTTCATTGCAGATCAAAAAAAAGATTACGACTTGTTACCTTCAGCTGTGAAGGAAAATTAGTGCACAACCTATTGAATGTGTACACTTTAAGACATTTCAAGTTGTGTACCTTTTGAGGCATCTGATGAGACCGTGCATCTGCGCGAAGACGATCAATTTGCGCACGTCGAACGTGTAGCCGTGCCGGCTCGTGAAACGCTCGCATACTTCGCGTAAAGTCGTACCTTGTTCAAGCCCGCATAAAATTTCCATCACGTCGGCCACTGTAGGCTGTAATGAATATAAATAATAAAAGCAAATTAAAAAAAAGCATTTCAGAATTAGTTTAGGCACAGCATCACATTGTGCTCGCATCACCCTGAGTCGCAAATGTTAGGTCTAATTACCATATTTTCAATAATATATAAATAGAAACAGTAATATTTGCCCGGTATCTTTCGGCAGACGGTCGCTGGCAATACACACCGAACACTAGTATAGCTTATGCCATGAGTTATTGATCATTATTTTTGAGGTATTATTACGAAATGGCAATATTGACAGAGTATATATATCAGCATGAATTTTTTTATGTACCTTATCTCTGTTATTGCCTTTATTAATAAAGGAGAGGCAAGCCTTCTGCAGTTCGGCATCATTGAACAAGCGGCTGAGATTTGGAGTGGCGCGATATATGTTGCTGAACTTCAGTAGCGGGACAAGTGTCACCTGCAGAATAAAAAAACATTCGGCACTTCTCACAAATCACTGCATGTCACTCCTTAACAGTCCACTGTCACACACACAAAAAAGGTTATTTGATGCACTTAATTTGAAAAACCATGGCACTCTATTACTTACTCAACACCTGGCTATAAATTACACAACAATCCTCTCAACTTAAAAGTATAAACATTATACGTCCAAATAATTTAATAAAAAAAATTGTATCATAGTTGCAATATAATAAAAAGCAAACCCAAAAGATCCCCGAAAGCTTAAAAAAATATTAATACACAAAAATAAATTAAAATGTTGAAGCATGCAAATAAGGTTAACATGCAAAGTGCATATTTTAGATATTAAAAAGCTCTATTAATATTAATTTGGTTACATTGTAAATATGATATATTTGAAAGGCAATTTGGTTATACATCCTATTTTATTTACACTAAAAGTAATTAATGTAAAGTTCCAGAGGTGTGCAAGGGGTTACAAAGGTTTTAGTACAAGTGCTTTCCTAAGAATGAAGAGTGTATTCCTAATGGCCCTGGGTTCAGCACAGGAAGACAAAATGTTTCTCTTATATTATTCACTGTGATTTTAAGTGATGCGGCATACTAAGTTTTTAAACATACCTCTGAATGCATTTCAATGGTTTAGATACATTTTTGTCATAGTAAATTTGAGATTCTAAATGCAAGTGTGATGGATAAGTAGCCTTGACTCTTTCTTTGTAAAATATCATTCCGGTTCATAATGAGAACATTAGCCAAGCTGTTTGTATATTTTCTTTAAAGACAAGAATTCAAATGGAATTAATTTAAGTTAAACATATTTTCCATAATAAATATAAATAAAAGATCTAGTAATACTACTAAGTAGTGGCTAGAAAATAATATATGATAAATACTGCTTAAGTTTACTCATCAACTGTATTTAATGATAGAAATGTAAATACTTCAAAAGCATTATTTTCAAAACTAAATGTGTGTATAGTTAATATAATTATGCCCTAACTAATTATGCCTCGTCTACCAATGTTATATATAGTGCAGTGTAAGTAAGGGTCATTACACAGGTCTGCGATGAAAAAGTATTTTGAAAAATATCATATCAAGTCACATTTTTATTTTTTGTATATCTTCATTGGCCATTTTAAAATAACAGGCCTATGAAGTTAATAGGTTACAATTTACAAGGACAATGAGAAAATTATTGAAAAGGGCTGTTAAGTATAATTATTTAATTTCACTGTTCCTGTTCCCACCACAAGGAGGTCTTTCTCCAATGAACAAAGTGTTAAATCACTATTATTCGCAACAAATGACATTTTTTTTCCAATGTCAAAATTAGCTACATTTTGATATGTTCATGTTATAATTTTGGACTTAATACAAGTAAAGAAAATGTATGAAATAAATCTTTAATTTCATTAATACTATGTAATATGAAATTAGTAAATGTGACGTGGTATTTAATAAAGGAACATTGTTTTGTTTTAGTGCTCTTAAGATGAATAACTTTAATAAAAAACAAAATATTCGCCGACCTTTGTCATTTATAAGTAATTTACATTATTGCTTATTTATTGAGGGGCGGGTTAATTATTGGAGCATCTACAACTTTTCTTCCTGACTAAGATGTCTTATAAACTGCGTGTGTTTTTCATATAGTCTGTTACCTTATTTTTTTAATTAAAAGTGTGCCAAAATATAGAGGATTAATTAAAACTGTTTAAGAACTTGGTTTTACTGTTAACATTTGATACAAGAAATGTTCTTAAACCATAAGTAGAAAAAATTAATATTTAGTTAAAAATAATTAAATAGATGCTGTTGTCAACGTTCCCGCCAAACTAAAAAGTTAAACCTGGATTTTAAATTCTTGTGGTTAAACACTTTGAGCGTGATCGCCGAAGAAATTCTAATACACAAGTAACAACAGAAAGTAGACCAATGCACAAACAAAGAAAGACATGGAAATATCTTCAACGAGATAAGTGGAGACTCGACGAAAAATCGACATCAGACATTTCCAGAATTTGACGTCTGTGGGAAGATTCTGGAACAGTTTTTAGCAAAGTCATTAAGCTCTGACGACCACAGGGCACCACCACCTCCAAAAATTGAACTTTTTAACAACCCTTTCATAACATCTTAGCGTTTCTGTTTGCAAAGAAATACAAAAAAAATATTTTATTCAACTAAGTTGAAAGGTGAAATTGGGTAAATCAATGATATGTAGCTCACTAAGAAATATGTTTGCTTCATGTTCTTTGATCTATCATCATTAATTATGTAATATTTTTTTAGCAGACTCTGCCTACAAAAAACACACTATATACCTTCTTTAAATAGGATTTCCGCTTTAATAGCTAATAGCTATAGTCAATACATAAAAAACATATGCGTCCATTCTGGGTTACATTTCACAAGACTTGTTTTATATTACTATGGAAAACACACACAAATATGAAAGACACTAGACAGCAAGCTATTGTGATGAAAACCTTTATTCAATAGACAAGCATTAAGTGAGACGCGTACGTAGTCCAGGGCAAAAACTAGTGCTCTATAGTAATTTACCACTCCATAGTAGACTAAGTTTTGAATGCAAGACTTGACAAGAGTTTTCTCGACGTTGGAGTCTGCAGCTATCTTCGAGATGTGGTTGTATCCATTGAGGTACGGCAAAAGCTAGAAAATAATGTGGGTTTTTTTTTAATGTAATATGAGTGATATTCGAGCATACAACTCATGTAATCATAAATGATCACAGTCATTATGTGCTGGCATCTATCCCTGTGCAGTATATTTTTTGTTTGTGCAAAATTCAATATGGAAATTATATGGACTACATCAAGGACAACTTTCTATTAAAAACTAATTTAAATCAAATTTGTTTCATTATTACCAACATTATTTCATACTTAACTTTTTCGTAAAATAACTGGTAAATAACAAGTTTTTAAACATTTTTCAAGTTTAACACTTGCATTTAATAATTAAAAAAGAAATCTGATTTGGTAAACATTCATATTATTAGGTCTACATATAAAGAACGTGTATAAATTTTTTTTTCCCTTATTGAAATGTACTTTTATAAGTTTTTATTCAATATGATTTTTGAAAAATAAATAGAAGTCAATAAAATTTAAAAATATACTTGTTATGGGTCAAATTATAATTATAATTTTCATTTTAATTTGATATGGTTTCATAGTAGCTAAAAAAAGTGTAAATGTATCACTGTTGATGTGTAGTATATGTATGACATTTATTTATTTTAAAACATGAAAAGATAATATTACACTTTATCCAAGTATTTTTGAGAACATTGACATTTTTCTTTTTTATCGGTAACATTATTAGTAGCAATTGAACAGTTTGTTATTTACATTCCACATTGAATTTAGCTGTAGTTGAAGTATCTTTCACATCACTCACCATCAGAAACAGGAATGGTATGGTGTCATCTCCAATGTGAATTTATGTTATCTTTGCAGTAGTAAGTTTAAAAAAATAAGAGAAGACCTATTTGAAAAACAAATATGATTAAAACTAATAAGTAAATTAATTATAACAATGAAGTTGTTAAAAGTATTGTGTTTATGGTTTTATCAGCAAAAAGTTTGAATGAAAGACATTTATTTTTATGCTTGAATAGAGATGTAGATTGGGATGTAATGCCTAATAACTAATATATATATATAATATATGTGTTGAAATAAATATCAAATTTCAAATATCTATCACCGAATTTTTTTTTATCACCATTTTAAAATCGAAATATTTGTTTTAATGTCTTGTATCCTTTTAAGTTTACAAACATTAGTAACTGTTTTAAGAAGTAATATAAATAAAATCAAATATATGACTAAATGTGTAATACTGATATAGCTTACTAGTAAGTTAAGTAAAAAAATTGTAGTATTTGTTTCATTGCAACATTTCTATTATAATGACTGAAAACGAAATCATCATCATCATGAGGTGCCCTACTTAAAACTGAAGTTTGGTGGTCAGATAAAAAGAAATGCATCGAATAATGAACTATGCAAACATATTCAAGATTTTGTTAGGTGTTATTATGTTCTATGTTCAGTAGTTATTTTAGTTAGCCTCATCATCATCAGACAATAGATATTGGATGTTGGACACAGTCTCCCTCAATGAATTTCACACCCACCAGGGCCACGTTGCTCGACATTGTCCGTACGTCTACCGTAATTGTTTAAGTAATATTTCAATGATTGCATTGATGATACTGTACTAAAATTAATTTATTTTTAATATAAATTGTTACTGATTACAGTAAACAAATGTGAAAACTAGGTTTGTGTTAGTGCTTTATGTCTAATATATTGGTTTTGATTTCATGTAAGCATTAACAAGCAAATATTAATCACGCTGTGTACGTTGCAAGAACTATACTTGTTGAATATGAATTTAAAATAGTTTTTTTTTAAATAATTTTTGTAAATTTTATTAATGAGATGTTTTAATAGTTCCGTTTTAAACTTCTGTTATGAGTAGAAATCATATAAAGTACCTATAGAGAAAGCAGAAGTTTCATAATGATTTCTTATATTTTCGTGAATTTTAACAACTAAAAACAATGTCCCGGATTTTTTTAACGAATTCTCGCGTTTATTCAACTTTTTTTATAATCCCGTCGTTTCGTCCCCTTTGTCAGCAGCCATAGTCACGGGGAAACCGGTATCAAATTCTGATCATTCTGCACATTCGTGACTTCTTAAAGAGTGGTAGTTGTACATGACAGTATAATCAGTGAATTTATCTTAAATGTAGAGATTGTTTTGTTGTCCTTGCTAATCGACCAGTTTTACAAATTTTATAACCCCCGTAACAAGACATTTACATTTTTCAAACAAAACTTATTAAGCAAAGAGTAACGTTTTTACAAAATTTTCCAAAAAAACCATGCCCCTCCAAGAAAAAAAATATCAGTTGATGTTATTTTGCCTATCTTGAATTGATTCCTTTTCTATTTTTTAGGGTTTATTAGAGATATACACTTTCTAGCAGAAAAAGAATAATCAAAATGGGAGCAATCTATGATGTTATAAAGTAACATTAAAGATATCACCAAATTGAGAACTCTTTATCATTGGTTAAAAATTAATATATAGTTTCCTATAAAATAAATATTATAAAATCGCAATAAACATTGACATACAACATTAAGAACTTAAATATCACATATACATGCTCACGACATAAACTAATATCTATCTGGAAGGCCCACAGATTGTAACTCCTATTCATGAAGAGTTTTGAAATTATAAGACCCATATGCATATACACCACACATACCCCAGAGTACTTGATAGTACTATCACTGACCTGTTTTGTTGTTAGATCCCAGTCAGCATCCATAGTGATCTCCAAAAGCTCGTTGTCCTCCACGTCTAAATGTTCTTGGGACTGATTTGCAATACTATCTGGTGGAGTTGAACGTTGAGGACGACCAGGTCTTGGGAGTCCGACAGATGAGACTAGGACCGGAACATCATAATCTTTAACAGGAGCAGGATCTTTACGCACTTCTACTACCTTTAGGTGCATCACTGTGTCACCTTCTGTTAAACAATTGAAAATATTTTTCTAATTAATATTTTTGATGTTAAGGTAATTGTTGTGTACAACAAACGCAATATATGTAAGTTATTTAGCACATCTTGAAAACTAATTAAGTTCAGAACACATAGATACAATTTGACAATAATTCATTATTTTTCGGACAAAGCTCCACTCAAGACTTCTTTATTTAAAGTTTTTATATGTTACTATTAAATACAATTATTTTATAGTTGTAAATAATTAATACTTTCTATACGTTTTTAGTGGTAAAAGAAATTATAAACTCGTTAACTGATTGAAATCATAAACAATAATTTATTTCATTTATTGCACATGTGGTGACATTAAAGATATCAGTAAAATGTTACATGGCACTGAACTATATTTATTGAGGCATCAAGTTTTCTTTTATCCAATTAAACGTCAAAATTAGCGGGACTTTCATTTGATTAATGGTCAGGGATACGCCTTCCCATAATAATGTGCCGTTAGAATGACATACTCTGCGCCATAATGAGTCTGTTGCATTTAGACATACGACGTTAGATATAGTTACCTCAGTAATTTCAATTGCTATGGCACCCTTTAAATTGGAACAACATAATATTTGTACACTACGGTTTACAACAAAGACCTACCTACTTCCGGTAAAAACGGTTACATAGTAAATTTTGAGTTTCTTCAGAATGGTTAAGTAACTTTGACTACATATTGTTGTTGAAGTCTACAAATCGTTTAAGGCGGAGATAGTGTGACGCGTCAGATATCTGCTAACGTAGCAGAGATCAGAGAAGATAAGTTGAATTCAATGTGGTCAACCTTGGGTGGATGAAGAAAAAATTTAGTTATTCTTGTCGTGTTTATTGCATAAACAAAGCGGAATAAAATATTGCATATTCAACTTACCCACTAGAGTAGCCTGCCGGTGGGTATTCAGATCATGCAAAAGATGGGCGAGAAGCGTGGGTAGCTTCGAAGAACCTTTGGATACAAAACCTGTTTCCTCTTCCAACGTAGTCTGGAAAGAATATAATCGTTAAATGATTGCAGTTTGACAACCCAAAGTCATTGATTTCCAGGTGGAGTTATCATCACCATTCATGGCCTCACTGACAGTTAACTCTATACAAAATTGTCGTGAAGTTAGACCATTGTAGACAGAAGAAAAGAAGTTTCAACTTTTTAGGATATCTTATGCACACTCTAATACACAAGAGACATAAAGTGAACAAAAGTAATGAAAGGATTAAAATAAGATAACTAAAAGCACAGCAAGAGCATAATTTGAAGGAAATGTTGAGTGTTTGACTAAGCAACAAGTCTTGAGTTAATAAAAATTTTGCTCGTCATTTAGTTATGCCCACTAAAAATTAATTAGGCAAATCGTTTTTTTTTTACTTTATCATTATAGGATTAGTTTACCCTGCTTTGATGGATAATTGATTTTCAAATATCTCTACATCAAAACAAAAGTTACATAAATGTAACGTCGCGACCTTGTTACACAAATTAGTGTTATATTCGCAAAGCTAAATCATTTTTCAAATTCAGGTGTAGTAAAAGTGATATTTTTTTTACCTGGATAATTATCAACAAATCGATGTCTTTTTATTATTAGCCCGTCAAAAAAAAATACTAATTCGCGTTGCAATCGGCGACCGTTTTCAAATTGACGAATGTAGGCGACGATGTTATAATGACATAAATAGTTTTTGCTAAATATGTTGAAATTTTAGATTGTTATTATTGCTTGGTTCGCAGTAAGCTTTTCGTATGCAATTATTCGCTACAGTTCACGTAAGATATATCAGAACGTATTTCAAAATCATACTACAAACGCGTGTCATTATTAACTAGTCCAAAAATAGTGATTTGTATGACAAAGCATTTCGCAAGTATGTAATGTACGCTGTGTAAACAGCACTTGTCCTAATTGTAACACTATTGCTTGAAGTCGTATGTATACAAATGTTATGTTACAAATGTTATGTTACAAATGTTATTGTTTCCAGTTAAAAGGCATTGGTACCAGTAACATTATTACGGTAACCATTATGATAATAACTTATTTATATTAGAACGAACGCAAGCGAGTTAAAACAAATTCTGTAAGAGCCTGAGCCTAAGCTGCTAGTGATGGTAACTCAAGGACATAGGCATTAACAGTCTTGAGGGTTAAAAAACCTATATCTTCCCTCAAGATCAAAGGGATTTGTGACACTGAATTAAAACAAACTACCACATGAGACATAAAAAGATTAAAATGTACACGAGAAACATTAGTAACTCAATCAAACTCGGTTCAGCTCAGAGAAAGATATCACTTACACTTTACTTATAAACAAAGATGGGTGTCATACTTGTAACAAAAACTTTATTTTAATCTATAAAAAAAATGAAAGCAAACTGTTTATTTGTTAATTAACATTATTTAAAGTTGTATGTTTATATTCGGCAATCATATATGCAAAGAGATTGCCGATATTAATGTATTTCATTGTATATATGTTAAACTATTGGCATAGCTATCAAACAAATAAACTATAGTAACAACAGGTTCACTAAAAAAAACTGCGTAATTGTTTTGCTGTCACTACCTGAATTTAAATAAATATTTGTATCTTGCTTCAATATGTTGTAAGAAATAATGATTAACATTTTCATATTCCATACAAGAAGAGAGCGCAAAGGACTTATGAAATACACAAAGCATATTGAAGGAGTATACGTACCAGATGGTCTCCAATCTTCTTTACAACAGGCTCATACTGCACAGTCCTTGAACAGCTGTCGCAAACGAAGCAGAGGTTGAAGAGGTACACGTTGCGCTCGTACCGTGAATTATCGATGCGTATTGGATAACCCACTATTTTGTGACCGAGTGCATTTCTGTAATTCACCAAATCAAAATTATATTTTAGATTTTATGGCACTGAAATTTCAACGTATTACAATGACGCAGATCCGAGTGCTGGTAAGCAAATGGAAATCGTAGCAGGGGACGAGAAGGCGGCGTACAAAGTGCAGGCTAAAATGAATCATAAGGATAGTACATAATGTATTGTATCCTGGAAAGTGAAAAGGAACGTGCCGCTGCGAAACGGGATGTGGGTAGAGGAGGGCGACCCCGCCCGCCTCCCACCTTATAGATTTTGTTCAGATTCTACGTATTTACGAAGGTTATGTATTTTTACTTTTCCCGTCTAGTCATTAAATCAATAACTTATGTACTGCTTGCTTCAATATTGTTTAGTATTATACACGTGACATTATTAGTCAAACGTGCAACATCTCTTTAGATTATAACTTTTTGGCGATAAATACTTTAAATTATCATTATTGTAAATCATCATTATTTCAGCCCTATGTCCACTGCTGGACATAAGCCTCCTCAATCTATTTATAATACATGTTAAAAAAATACACTGTCGGTAAATTATCCTTTATTCGATGATTTAAATATTACTTTAAAATATTAGAACAAAATCTATGACTCATTATAAATCAAATATTACAAATGAAACGAAGAGAAATATAAAAACATTAAAAATTAAATACGTAAAAGCCCGTCTAAACGCTTCGACGTCTCTTAACCAATCACGTTCGTTTCTAATGACGTGATCAGCAGAAGACGTCACCGGCTCGTAACCAATCCCGTGCGTTTTACAACAACATGACTAAATGTGAAATTTTACTCGTGTTAAAGATTTCTTATGAAAACTATACATATTTATAATAATTATTCGACATAATTACTAAATGTTTACCAGTTAAACTAACAACAATAAACCAAAATTTTCGTTATAGCAAATAATTGTATTTCTTGTAATTCTGAATATTTACAAATTTTTGCTGTAATAGATTTATGGATGTCATTTGTGTTGGGTAATAAGATGTATTAATAAGTGTGAGATCCAGTATATTGTTATGTATAGTTTAATTTGTATCAATAGTACAATCATAGCATAATTTAACTTTGGCAGTTTCCAATATAACTTTAGGTGCATACTCATAAAACATTTTATATTTTGTATCTACTAGTTTTAATGTAATTATTATTAATCTTATATCTATTGTGACATTAGATGCCCAATACAAATGAAAAAGTCAAGACTGATTTTTTTTTAACATAGATATCGAACTACACTCCCGGGCACATCTATCTGCCCACCTAGTGTTTAAAAGTTTTAACGGTGCCCAACTAAAAAATAAATGTTAGGTGGAGCAATAAGTTTTAATGCAGTTTTAAAGCTGATTTTTTGGTCAACCATTATGTATGTTTTTTTTTTAATTTTGAGTTCGGGATTATGAAAAAAGAAACGAAAATTCGAGTCTGTTCATTGTTTTCAACGACCCAGGAATGAAGAAAACTTTTTTATTTCGCATACTACACACAAGTTGGATTTTTTTTTTATATGTCCGATTATTGGTTCTACAAAAAGGCAAATCTTAACTTAGAGCCTGTTATGACCAAAAAATATGGATACTCTGCCCGAAATTGTCGCCCAAGTTGTAAAACTTCTGCCGGCCAAATCAATTCGAAA
>DWMX01000186.1:0-37531 GCA_018246375.1 Byasa alcinous
GTGGTGCAGTGTGTACCATCTTAACTAGCACCACGTTGTCATGGGCAAGCGTATCACTTACCATCAGGTAAACGTCTAGCTCGTCTCGTCGAATAGTAGTATAAAAAAAAAAAGTTTACACAATTAGTAATAAAGATTAAGTAACTTTTTTGAAATACTATAAATTGTACATCGGTCGTAATATAGGCAAGTCCTCAAAATATAGTGGATTCCTGTAAAGAATAAATGTTGCAGCTGTAATAACCTCTACACACAGTTTTGTTGCCGTTTGTATATAAATACTAGAAACTCACTATATAAACAAAGACAATAAATATCATTGACTAAATTTTTAATTTAGAATTTAAGGCCACGTTACTTTACTTGCGTGAGTTCTAGACAAGTATCTTTTAGTTAAAGGGCATTGCTTAGTCTGAATAGTGACTACTGAATGTAGAACTTTGGTGCATTAAACATAAGCGTATTTATTGATTGGCTAACTTGTACCGAGTACTGATTTAGCGGGGTCCGTGGAAGTCAGTCGTGATCGAGGAGCCGGTGGATGCCCCAAGCTAATCGCTCCCGTTGCCATTTATTCTCCTCCGACTTCCAAATGTACATACACATACAAACAACCGACATATTGCAAAGCAATATTGTATGCAACCATTGTCTACCATCGTCATAAGGCGCCTACTTCAAGCTGAACTTTGGCAGTCAAATTAAGAAAATTAATCTGGTCTTCAGCTATGATTTATATACATATATCTACAAGTCTGGAATTATCACTGTTTTGTATTAAAAAAACGACGTGTTGTTAATATTTCTACCCGAGGATAATGAATTAGAAATGATTTAACAGTCGCCTTTAATTGTTTAGGTAAAAAAGTTACCCCCTTTAATTAGCGGCGGTAGAACATTTTAATCTCGGCAACGGATTACTAGTACCGAGCAAGGACTTAAATGATTCAAATATAATAATTCTTCTGAGTGTTATAAATAAGAATAATAAAGGATGCCTCCTAACAAACACCGGATAAAAAGGGGGAAAGTTTATTGCTTTAAGATGAACGCAAGTAGAAGCAAGAATTTATGGAGAAAAAGTAAATAACAAAAAAACGAATTTTCAAAAATCAGTACAACGACATTAACATACATATGTTTATATATGTAAAAGTTTAGTTTTAGTAATAAAATGATTTAAAACCTAACGTCTACTTCGAGGATTAAAAAGTCGCATTGTTGTTTATTATACATTTCTTTGTGCCCCAAAATATGATTTAATCGTGTTGTTTCAAACCGAATTGTGGATGAAGGGAAATTAATGCTCTCCGGAGGATAATCGTGCAATTATTTTTCCTAAAAAAAAATACATCTTAACGGTCTTGTCAAAAGTTTGCGTAAGGGGCAGGTGTGGCGGAAGAGTTGGCGGTACTCCGAGTTAGTACTTTGTCGATGGAGTTTGTTTATTTTTATGATGCAACATTGAAACCGCAAGGGGCGAACTTGGAGATAAGGTTAAGCTTCCAATAGTGACCAAGTACATACTTGTGCACGGCTACTCGAGGATACATCAAAAGATTGTATTTACTTTAATAGATTTAAAATGATTAACAGTCCTTTTCATTGTTTAACAAAAGACTATAGCGGTAGTTGTTTAAAAATTTGTATTAACGCTATTGACATACAAATCGCTTCATTTCTTATGGTATTAAATTTTGTAAAATAAACATTTTGAATTATTTAATAAAGGCAATAGCTAAGGGGAAGAGACAGCCACTCGTATTTACATTATTAAATTAATTCTCAAGAGGGGTGGAAAATAATTATTTCTACGTTTTAATTGAGAGCACTGAAATATCTAGGCCCTTAAGCAGATCATTGCTGGAGTGCTTGTTTAATTGGTTCAATTCGTAGTATTACCAGGATTATGATGGTAATGCGTTTCGATATTGTGTAATTGATTGTTATTACAAGAAATTTATATCATTGTTATTTAAAATTATTGTAAAATTAAGTACACCTGTATATAATTACTAGTAAGACCAGGCTGCATATATGATTTAAAACTGAGCTGATAAAACTGAATCAGAATATTTTTATAATTTTGAGTTGCATTTTTTGGATGCATTAACCTAATTATTTAATTTCATAAACTAGGCTGTGTTATTCGTTATATTTTCAGCTATTTTTAGTGGATGCTCCATCAAAATCGATCCCACCATTTTAAAGAGCCGAAAGAAATAGACATGCAATTTTTTTTGTTTAAATACCGTGTAAATTGTAATTTTCAGCTGGACTCAAACAGCGCTTAACCGTGTCTTGTGGAATACCTTACAATTGGGGATATCTAACAGTGGACATCCATCGGTCGAGATGATGAAACAGTAGATTTTAATATATTATAAGATTGTTGAATTTACAAAAACACAATCTCTCAATGTGCTAGACGAAACATGGTACAATTAGTTCTCTTTTATTCCTTCTCTCTATTGCCTGTGGGAAGGTATCAAATATACATTAACGCTAGCAAAATTTTTATTTTCGCTATCGAAGAGCCTCGTAATCATTAACTGGAGTGGTAGACCCCCACATCCCGGAGCCACACAGTCAATTGAGCGTGTAGGCTGGGTTAGTCCCATTTCAGATGCTGTCAATTGTAATTTATATGCAGTGACTCAATTCAATTCTAGATACGGCTGACAAATGTTTTGATATTATATAATTGCATACATAGAAACTCACGCTCTTGAGAGTTTAACTATGAGTATTCAACAGATCTGAATTCTTCTTTTATTGAGAAAATATGAAATCTCGCTTAATATATTTGACGAGATTTGCTGATTCGCATTTGATCAGCGTTGCAGCTAGATATATGGCTTTAATTCTCTCTTTGAGAGTGAAGATTTAGAGTACCGTCAGTGAGAATATTATAAGGACAAATAATTATCGGTTTTTTTCGGAATAAATAATCGTATCTATATCTCAAGTAGCAGTATGGAATAATAAAACTTATTATTATGTCTCAATGTGACAAATATAATGTGAGAGCAGACCTATCTGTAAGCAGTAAATAAACGAGCTTTATCGTTACAATAGATGGTATAAAAATAACTATGTACAGAAACTTATTCTCTCGTCGTAAATAAACGAAAACCCTACAATAAACATTTAAATATTTATAAATCAACAGTCAGCCGTAAATAATATTAGTAAAATCAATAGATATCACTTTGAATAAAAACAATCATCAGAGTTTGCTCTAGATTTTACATTAAAAGAAATGGTCCGACGGAGCTTTGTGGTCAATTTATTTACAAGTGATTCGTTACGCCTTGGGCGGATACTTGGGCCGATGATAAATTATGCGCTTTTTGTTATTCTCAACTAAAATACCTTTGCTTAAACTTACGAATGTAAACCATAAAACTTACACGGAGAGAATCTAATCGCGTGTCTTTAAGAAACGAGAATCTTTTCACATTATACAGCATGTCATTAAAATATGCACCTTATGTTTCACGAATTCAATAATATTATGCTTTGGATGATCTTCAACGAGATCTCAAATGACATTGCTGATTGACAAATGATTTCGAGTCAGAGTTCACCAGTTAATTTGTTTTTGGTGATTATTTTAATCATAACATGCAATTTCTTAGCTTTATGAAGTTGTTTATTTGTGTCACATAGAATTTTTATAATCCAGTGCAAATATTTCATCGTTACGTTATAGCTTCATAACAATAATTTCGTATAGGAAGGGAATAATAGCTTAAGCTAAATTGCACTTATTTAGTGGGTCGCGACGATCAATCATGGTGGCCAAGTCATCAGGCAGTTCAAATGTCAAATGTACCTAGGGTGGCAATAAAAAAGGAAAAACTGAGCGGCTATTATTAAAAAAGTGACTGTGACTTTATTTCCATTGTGACTGCCGATTCAGGATTATTAACTGACTTGCATTATTTTTTGTATTCTAATATTGATAGATTGGTTTTTTTCAAGAAGGTCCACATTAAGTTGTGTACAATCTGTAGAATGCAGCCGCTTCTTAAAACGTGTAGAGAGAGTAATCATTTCAAATCAAGTTTACTTATAGATTTTATGTTTTCAATTCGTATATTCATCACTATAATATTTTACACATGATGTAGGCTACAGCTAAGTCAAAAGTTATAGCTAAGTTTGGCTTAGTTTGGTATTATTATGACAATTAGTCGTGCCCTCGTTTCGTTATTATTAGAACATTATCAAATGAATTATTAAAACTGTTATTATTACCAAAAAAATGTCGATAGCAATACCGGACACGGTGTATTATAAATATAGTTTGTTTGTGTTATGTATTTTTTACATGAGATAGTTAATAAGTAATAAATGATGTAAGGTTTATTTTATAGATACGATTCGTTTAACGAAATTGATATTCTTTAATTTTGTGATTTCCTTTGCGTGACCGTTTAAGTTAATAATCTAATACATTTGTGCATTCGTAAGGGGTTTCACTAAATCATTATTATTCTCCGGCGTATTAGTAGCTTCGTTCGATTTTTATTGCTCATTTAATAGTAAATTGTTGCTGTAGCTAGTGAAGTTACAGGGGTAACGTATTATACACCATCTTACATAAATTATTTTTTACCATTACATATAGGTTATGTATGAGATGAGAAATATTCAAATTCGTATAATATTCCAATAAAATGACAGAAGCTTCCCTGAAACCGCTAATGAGCTATGCCAAGCATGCCAAACGTAGCGAATATGACAACTATCTTCCTTTTCGGGAGCTTTGTCAGCTAAAAAGATGAACAAAACTGAGAATATTCGTTATCATAGTCGTTAAGCTTTTTTAAAATTCGTTTTATTAATGATTTATTACATTTACGCGAATATTAAACATTTCATAATATTGAGAGTGCTTTTCGAGGATCTCGGGAGTCTGTTGGTCTTCCATAATAACTATAACGTCTAGATATCTGACACCACAGACAGCTATCATGGGTGCCGGTAAACCCCGAAACGTCCAGGTAATAAATAAATAAACGCGATAAAATCCTTAAAATTTAGTTGTGTTCAATTAGTATAAAATTGCTTTCTTATTATAAATACTTTAGAGTATTATTGAAATGTAAATGTTTTAGTATTTGTGAATTTTTCCGCAAAACTTTTAAAAATAGATGAGTAAAATTTTTATATTAATATAAGTGTATAAAAATGGAGTGTATACGAGGTCAAACAATAACGTAAATATAAATGATCCTAACACGAAACGCAGCGCAGCATTGCGCAAAGGCAAACATGACGCAGATCGCGTGCGAACGCACAATATTATCGGAGTCAAGCCGCTCGACTCTACCCCATATTTTAACAACTGTCCTAATACATCTTGCAATGTTGTTTTTAACTGTTTCGCCACATTATTGTTTGTTCTCTCTTTTTTTGGGATGTTTACTTTTAATTTTTTAAAATTTATTACAAGTCGTTAGAGTTTGTTACCTTTGTAATCGAATTGATACTTTTGTTTTTTTTTTTCTGTTTTTATTAGTTCGTTCATTCATATTTTTAATTGTGTGCATGTAAATTTATCTGTGTGACAAATTATAATTTATCGTCAGTTGATTCGCCAGCATTTTTTTGAAAATTTAAAATATTCAACGAATTGGATCGTTTTTTTTCTTCATTTCAGGTGCCTGTCAATGAAAGCGCCAGACAGGTATGTCGCTAGCTAGATCGCGCGATCGGTTTCGTTCGGCCGGGTTCGGTTACGTTCGGAAGCGTTCGGGCGGGCTCGCGCCCAGCTGGTCGCTAGCAGGCCAGGGTGTAGCTTGGAAGACCTCACGACACAACCGCCGCGCAGGATTATTAGACACAGTATTATTTTACCAATCAAATTGCTTTTCAATGTGTTTTTTATTGTTTTATGGTTATTTTGCGACATACATTGGTTGTCAGAAGATATTATATTCAGTCATCGTTTTGTTTTTTTAAACTTTTAAATATTTATGCTTCTTTCGATTATTTGCTATTTGTACGTATCCACTATTGTTTTTCGTATTGTTATTATTTTCTTAATAATTTTTAAATGTGTGAGTGAGTTTAGATGTCGTTGTTTTGCTTCCAGGTTACACCTAATTTAAGATCAGTCTTTTAAAAGATGAAATATCAATCACAGATAAATTTACATTTTGATTAACAGTTGCATTTTAAAAGGCATATGCATGTGTGTTTTTTGTTTATGTTACAACTTATTATTTATTTTTTCATCCTTAGAGTTTTGCTTCAGAAGTTTCTACTTATAAATTTTTATTGAAATTCAATAATACATTTACACATGGTGGGATTAGTTTGAAGTGATGCCGCGACAAATTCGTGATGATTATCGTCAAATCGTAAAGGATTTAACGCCTCCGTTAGCACGCTTCTTTTGTTGGCATCATAAAGCCGCCATTAACATGTTTGATAAAACGTTGGCCATACAAAAAAGAGACTGTGAGCTACCGTAGACTCCCCACTGAGAGGCCTCATTGAGGATTGGTGCCATGCTGTGGTACTTACAAAGCGAACACAAAGACTCGTAAGTGTTCCGCTCTCCCATTTTGGCTGATCATTGCGATATTCTTAGTGGCCTTGTTAACACTGCGTCCGGACTTCTCTATACTTTTTTTTATTTAATAATGATTGTACGTTATAGTTTGATTAATTGAAGAGACATGATGTTAGAATTAAATACTGCAGCTATAATAACAAATATAATTAGTATTGAAGATGTGTTACTTTATATAAAAGATCTTTTAAAAAAGTTGTTTTCTTTTTGAGGATTTTATGGTTTATAATGAATAGAACTTAATAAATATTAGTTAAAACAACTGTATACATTTTGACAACCAAAAATAAATAACAAGTATTATTAAGAGGAATGTATTAGTATAATCTGAAATCGTTATTCAGTCACCAGTGTTAACTCGTTATCATCGTTTTAATGTTTAAGGAATTGATGTGCGCGGTAGATTTTTTTTTAAATCCGGCATCAAAGGTGAATATCACCGATTTGACAGTTGCTATAATCCTCCACGCGGTAGCTATTAAAGGAATGGATTCAAGATATTGTTATCTAATGGATTCCGAATCATAACCTATCTTTATTTAAAAGCTACTATTATTAAAATCCAAATTCCCAAAACCATTATGAGATAACGATATTAGAAGTTGTGGACAATAATTACTTTTTGGTGTAATACAAATCTTCACATTGAAGACCTCTTCGATAAATGAAAAGCAAACAAAGAACTCGATAGCGATAATATTTATTTATATTTTTGTTTCTAAACTATTCTTGATAGTTAACAAAAATTATTAGCACAGTCGTAGGAAAAACGCCGACGGAAAAAACCATCATCAAAACTTTACTATTTTCTTAGTCCCGAAACCGAAACTTGAAAACTATAGGCCTAGTCTGATAATGATATAGATAGCTTAGAAACCTTGGCAACTGTTTACTGGGGCAGAATACAATTAGAATTTTTGCACATCACAATATGTCTATCTCGAGACATAACCTGATACCTCCCGGTATGTTACTCAGTAATTCTACTAGCTACACTAGGTCGCCTATTTAACCGATACACTTATATTTGCACACTATTCCTTACAGGAGAGATTTAACAAGTAACATTAATTTTTATATTGTGAAATGGTCTATTTGTGATCTACAAACATAACAATATCTCGCTCTATCCATTCCAGAGCGTACCTTTGAAACATTGTTCTCAACAAACAAATAGAAATCGGAGCGAGCGATCTGTTTACACGAAACGCCTTTTGTTCAAGGGCTGAATTCAAATAAACACTAAATCGTTAACCCTTTGACCGTCCGTAGGCAATTTTCACTTCGGAAAACTGAATGGAAATGATTTCGAAAAGGGCTGCAACGCTTTGACGCCCTTGTCTTTCACACCTATGTTATTTTCGTATTTGCGGGGAGGTTACTTTATCTTTTGGTGTTTATATCTAAATAAACCTTCAGTTGGTACAGAAACATTTTAAGTTCGTATTAAGTTATCCTCAAATCCAACTTAAATTTAATATTAATTTAAGTGACAAATATGTAATATTTATACATTTATTTTACTGGTTGTAGTTCTTGCCTATGTAACTACTATTATAGTTCCTATTTCAGCCTATAAACAGTAATATGCAAATTTTACTAGTTCAGGTTTAAATGGCGCTTTAGCTAGTGAAATTACCGGGGTACCGAGATTTGATATCTTACTTCGATAGGCGACAAACGTAATGAGCAAAGTGCACCATAACGTTATGGGTTTACATATATAGCACTTACCACGAAGTGTCTTGCTTTCCTCGTGGTTTGTAGCATAACAAAATCATCGAACAATTTGTTTACGGTGTAGTTTTGCTACAATGATTATGAATGTTGCAATATTATGTGGAACATTTTAGAGATGCAGTCTACCTCTGCCGTTTGTTTCAACGAATCTAACCCTTTGTATGTAAATTACGCTTTCATCTGTAAACACGCCTTCTGTGCAAATCAATGGTCCAGTGCAATTACACGCGCAGTACGTTGTGTCAACCGAACTGTGTGACATCACGTTAGAGTCGGATTTACTTATATACGTTTATCTTCACTTTACAATAATAATAACCACTAAGTTCAAAACATTTTTTGTTAGTATTTTTTGTAATTTATGTTTTTTTTTACGTCTAAGAGACTAAGGAATTTATCTGGATTCGGCTACTCGTAAAAATGAGGCGCCGATTACGATATTACGCCTTAAGATATTTGACATTATCATGTCTCGTTATTTTAGTAATACAGAGCCTTTTGGAGTGGAGATCTTTGCGAGAAGCTTATGTCCAGTAGTGGGCGTCTATAGGCTGAGGATGATGATTCTAATAATTTTTATGTCTATAACGTCCTTGTAATCACGATATAGTAGGGCTTTCACATACGTTTTGATTATTTTGCGTGTTATAGGCAGGACAGGTATTTTGTATAATAAAATAAATTGTAAACAAAGTTCGAGTCAATAGACACTGACACATTCTTGTTTTGTCCTGTAAATTGGAATTTCTGTATGTTTTTTTTTATATTACTTACTACTAGACGTTCACCTGTTGGTAAGTGATATGCTTGCCCATGATAATGTGGTGCTAGTTAAGATGGTATACACTGCACCACATTGCGCTCGTCGCCTTGAGACATAATGTGTTAAGTCTCGTTGCTCCAGTAATTACACTAGCTATAGCGCCCTTCAAACCAGAACACAGTAGTGTTTGCACACTACTATTTGGCGATTGAAATAGGAGCTGCGGTGTTACCCACCCAGACGGTCTCCGGCAAGAGAGACCTGTAACCAGTAATGTATGTATACACTGGAAGAATAACCGGTGCCATGTTTGGTTAGTTTTTTGTCTCTAGACGGTTAGGAGGTTACCTCATCATCGAGCAGTCCCATCAGACGAGGTGCCCGCGGTCGGGCAGCGGGCGGCGTGCGAGTATCAGCGTGCTTAATGAGGCCCCTCGCCAATTATGTCATGAGTGGCTGGTGCGTTGCTCCTCACTCGCCGCACTCACCCACTTGCGCGCAGAGGCGTGATGAGAAACGGAACGTAAACTTTCCCTCTCGTCCACATGCCCCAACTCCGGTTACGCAATGTGAACCAACCCTGTCCCATTCCCTCTTATCCTTTATGACCGTAAGTGCCCGCGCGTCGTCCGTCTCCTGAAAGGGTTGACCTGGTTTACAATTTTTAAATATTAAAAATATTAACAACGATAAACAATTCTAAAGGAATTGATAGCATATTTTCTATGTGTGAGTAAAGAATGAATAATATTTAATGTTGAACTCCATCGTGAATATCGCTGAATATAAGATATAAATGAACCTATAAAATTAATTGAACAAGTAATCGAAAACTCACAAAGAATTTCTTCATTTCTGCTTTGGGGGAGCGAGAAACAAATGAGGGGCGGACATTGAATAATTTGATTTCCTTATTTGCAACAATCAATATCGAATAAAATATATTTATCAGAGAGGACCAAGATATGTTTGCTGAACCTTTTGTGTTGTTTTATTATAAAAGTTCATGATAATTTCTACTGAGTTAAGAAAATCGTTATGTAAAATTAAGATGAATTTTGGTATAACGACTATTAACTAACTTCCAAATGATCCCCTCTGAACAGTTAGAGGATAGCATCGCGCCAACAGCGGACTGGGCGCGGCGACGGCCGCAGACGGCATATTAGTAGATGTAATTGCATTTACTGCCGAGCTGGGTGATGTTTCCTTCAGAGTATCCGAGTCTGAGTCTTGGAGACAATCGAGTTACGAACACAAACCACCCTCTAGAATAAGTTGCCGCTGATGAGAATATTTCACTTCGTGATTAACTTCTGAACCAGTCGCGATGTTGCTGCATTAAGATCTTTCAAGAGAGAAGTTATATTAAGTTTACACGGATCTTTCTTCTCCGCTGAGTTCTACCGTATCGGATTAATTAAGAAAGATTCCCCGCTAAAAATAAGCTCATATTAGATTTTGTCCGTAATTCGGTCGGCTACTTATTTAATTCCGGATATAAAATTTCTGTGATTGAACCCCAGCGGGTGGGGTGAGGGGCGTGAATTCCAACAAAATTAGCACCAGGGGTCGAAATAAAAAAGCGAAGGAAAAATTTAATGAACAGGAAAATGCTCCTTTTTGCAGCTATTCCATCTATTTATCTACATCGGGATGCCCATTACCTTGCTAAGAGAAAAGTTTACATTTTTAATTTAATGATTCCACTTTGTGGAAGTTGGGCGGGTTTCGGCGAGATCTTAATTTGGGGATTTCGAGGCGTCTCGTTTTGTAAATATTATTCCTTTAATAAGACCTCACGTTGAGGGGGTCCACTGAAGTCCGTGATTACGACTCTCTTTGCGAGCTTCATTTTAGACCTCGTCATTTTGATTGGCGCTAATGAAATTTTTCCTTCTACGCACCGTATTCTTGTTCTTGACAGAGTAATTTTCAGGGGACATGAAACAACTTATGTTGCGACATCAACACACCCTCTAAACAGTTATTGGAGGCAATTTCACGACAGCTGAGCCGGTGTTACTGTCGTCTTCATTTAAATTTTTCACTTTTGCTAATGCAATTTCTTACTTTATCTCTGGTGAGGCGGAGTGCGTGTCCCATCTGTAGCGAAATTTCTAAATCGTTAAGTCCCAGCTGTGTTTGTAGAAGGCGATGACGTTTCGCTTTTAGCGGCCGTTTTAAAATTGAATATTTGATGGCGCACTCCCTTATGACGAATCCGCAGCGAGCGCGAAGGGCCAATTGTGTGCTAGATAATTTTTTGAACGACTTTAACGACGTGAACTGTTATTTTTTATTTTACATCAACCCCATTTTGGAAATTAGATACTTGACACATACTATATTAGTAATGTTATTTCTTTGTCGACAATTTTGAAACGAATCAATAGTGTTATCTCTGCAGCATTATAAATATAACTGTTTCATTTAATCCATTATCAAACAAGTGTGCGGCACTCGAAGATTCCCATTGTAAACGCAAATGATTACAGCTTAGTTCATTTCTAATTACACAGATAAGCGTACTTCAATAACGTTGCTTTATCATGTTCGTACGTTTGGAATCTAATTGGAATTTTGCATGTTGATATGTGGACTCTTTATTGGTCGATATTATGTTTGCTTACCGATATTGATGTTTGCTGTTCGAATGGAGGCAAGCGGTTGACGGTTCGTAGTGATAATTGTATGAGTTGCGAGGCACAATAGTGATTTATGTGCTATTCGTATTTTTTAACTTAATTTTTTTGTTTTGTGAATGTGTTTGTCAAAGAAAATTAACTACAATCATTACTAATTGACTACCAAAGACAAAAATTCGTTAAGCAATAATACTAATAAACCTTTTTAGTTATGTAATATTTATTACCTATATTAATGTCGTCTTTATCATGCTATATTTAAAAAAATAATACAACAGGTATTACAGGACTTAGTTACCAAGAAGCAACTTGTGACTATGACAGAATATTTTAAAAATCCTATTAATATCAATTCATAATAAATGTTTAAATTAGCATTTTACAACCGCCGATAGAGATGATTTAGGGAATTACAATAATTACTAATCGAAAATATGGCTTGTGTTGTACACCGGGGTCGATGGGGGTCGGTTTTTTACGAAAACATCTGTTGTGTACATCGCATGAGTTTTTTTTTATTTTCTGTTATTTTAAAAGGAGACATGATGGATCAGTTTCAACACATATACGTCGGTCTCTTTGTTGCTTAGTTTATGGCTTTGTAATGTGTTTCTTTGTTTGTGAACGTGTTGCACTCGCTTCCGAACTTTCGTGAAAAAATTGTTTAACTAGTATGTTCTAGTATGATCGCTCGCACTTAAAATGATCCGGCGTGTCTTTGAAAAGAGAAACTGACTTGAACTTACAGATTAAAGTAATTTATTTTACTATAGTTAATTATTCTGAAAAATATCAATATCAGATATTCAAGTAATATTTGTAATCTAAATCTCTCTATTTATTTGATTACCTTCAATCTTAATTCAACCGAGATTGACTGTGAGAAAGTGCCACATAGGCATTAAGTTTATCCTTAGTAAAACGTTAAATGTTTATAATATCTTATCTTTTTGGATTGTTAGAGAGAAGTACTATTTATAAGAGTTTTTTAATCACAGATTTAATTCTTTTATACATTTTCTCACTTGCTGATAGCATTTTTTTAAACTCATGTCCTTAAAAGCGGGGCATGTATTTGTTGCAAGTTAGAAGCATGCATTTATGTATCTCTGTTTCAGTGTCTATTCTCTTCCATTTAAATGTCATTACAATTTATTATTGTATTTGCATCTTATGGGAACTGATAATCAGACAGACTATGCTGTAATTCTTTCAACTATGTAATTAACAAATTTGATGTATTTGAACATCGATATGTTCATTTATCAATATTCCGAAATATTATATAGTAATAGATGCAACATGCTATGTTTGTTAAACCGCAAAAGGTTTTATCACGTGACATCGGGTCTTTTTAGTCATAGTGTAATATTTTTTTTATAAACTTAGGAGTGGGCTTAAAGGACAAAAGGTTGCATACTTAAGGGCGCCATTGCATACAAGAGCGGCGTAAAAGTATCACTACGGAAATCTTTTGTGTAAGTGTGGGAGAGCTTCGAGTATGTTCCAAGGAAACCAACGTTGCGTGCTTTCGGAATGGGATTACTCGCAGATTGCCATACCAAAAAGATTATGTCTTATCTGTTAGAAAAAAGTCGACTATCGCCGGAGATGCTTTGAAATGCTATTAGCAAAACACGTGTTGTATAAGCTCTTTGAATTTAGCAAAATTGGATATTTTGGCGCATTCAAAAAGCTTTTAGTTTTTTTCGTGTAGTAATATTTTTAATTATCATTAAGTTTATAAAAGCTGTTTAACTGGATAAAAGTGTTAAATAAGCAAATAAAAAGTATACAAGGTTTACAATTCCATTGCAAAACTATAAAAGATATCACAAAATATCGTAAAAGTCTATACTCACCTCTCTCTCTATATATCATCGCAAGGAATTTTATTAAAATGATTCAGAACCATTTAAAATTAAATTAATCAAAAATAAAACGATGTTGGCTTTAAGTGACAAGTTTTAGCTTGTAATAAACATAAATTTCGTCTACTTTTATCGTCTTAAGCAAATAGGACAGTGACAAGAATCACGTTAAGGGTTTACTGCATTCTTAGTCCATTGAGTAGTTGTGGAAGTACAAAAAGTAAAGAAAACTATTATTTATCAATTTTATGTATTACTGTATTGGACTACGAACAATTTATTAAAGTTAATAAAATAATATATTTGATACATAGACAATATATTCATATGATACTTCAATATAATTATATTAAAACTTGTATGTATTTTTTATTATTTTAAATTTAAAGTATTCAGTGATAATTGCTACTCGTACTTTGCGATGGTCTATCTTGACGTATACTGCTATGAAATTTGTAGATTTATTAGGAAATTGAAATGTAAATGTTGTAATAACTTAGTATAAGTAACAAAAAAAATTTATACCAATAATCAGATTAGTGAAATAAACATAATGCGGCGTCGTCCAGTGATAAATCACCTCGAACAAAAGCCATCAGACTAATTAAATTCAAAATGTATCCATTTCCTTTTTGCAAACAAAATAATAAAGGCGCATTTATAGCGGTTACAGAAAGGCGAAAGTGTACGCGTACTGCAATGAAGTATAGAAAAAAGAAGCGAGCGGGAGTTTTGATTGATCACCGACTCGGAGCTGTTTTTTGTGTGAAATTAAAAACACGGACTGGGCATGCGTTGGATTAAAAAGGAATTTCAGGCGGCCAATGAGCAGAGGGATCCCGGCCTTTGTTGTCCAAAACAAATTTTGAAATTAATTTATTTTTATAAGACGAGTATTCGGACATCGATTCGACATTACCGCCCGATGTAATAGTGTCTATTCGTCGTTGAATGTTTTCGCATCGGACAATTGGTAATAACATTTCAATTACATCCTATAGTGATTCTTCGTTTCGTTGGAATTCATTATTGAAATAATCTAATATTTTAATCAATGAGACCACAATTGGAAATCGTTTTTATCATCGCTGTATTTTAAAGTATTCTATTAAATATCTCTATTGGTTTTATTGAACAATGCCTACCAATATTGTATGGTGATTACATTAGAATTATCAATTCAAAAAAAACTTGAGTCGTATAGATACTTTACAAGGAAACTGCTGATCATATCAGTTAAAAAAGGAACGTTTAGATGTAAAAGTATAAGTCGTACCATGAAATATTCGTTCGTCATATGCAGACCTCGAAAGCACCGCAAACGAGTAATTAAAGCATCTATAATACATTAACATTATGCATACTAAATTCATGGGAGACTTAGTTGAAATGTTAGGAGGAATGGTTGGGGAGAGATGTGTAACACCCAATACCACAAAGGTGAAGCGTAATAATAATAGCTATTTCGAGCTTTATGAACGATCAAAATTGCAGAAGCACGTGTATAAAATACACTTTGTAAAGTAGATTTAAATTTTAATACGAAGCTTTCGGTTGAGGGTCGTA
The DNA here is from genome assembly GCA_018246375.1 of Byasa alcinous. Classification (NCBI taxonomy): domain Eukaryota; kingdom Metazoa; phylum Arthropoda; class Insecta; order Lepidoptera; family Papilionidae; genus Byasa; species Byasa alcinous. Next base: position 15,178 of record DWMX01000186.1, read on the forward strand.
AGTAATGTCTTGGCGTTGGGAGTAAGTGGATCCGCCTAATGTTTCATTACTGTACACTCTTTAACGTAATTTATTGGATTTTTACGTAAACGGAGTTTAAGAAAAAACAAATTTAATACTTCTCGTATTTATTATTAATATTTTACTTTATAAAATGGGAGTGATACCGTTCCTATAAATCACTTTATAAACAACACTACGTCCAAATAAAGCAGTTCATATCTTATATCCAATAAAATAAGTGATGAAGAATAGCTTAGTTTTTGGCTTTAGTATTCTGTAGGCGTGTCCATAGTAAGAATTTGTAAGTCAGGGCTCAGGTGTCGACTGCGGCCGATTTCACAAGACAATGCTTAATAATTTCATTTCACCATTACGTCGGCCATCTTTGCCAGTCGCACAGTTAGAGGGCATCAGCGCACCCCTCCACAGCAATTTGCATTGTAACTCGGACCACGTAAAGGCCCTAACGGCCACACCGCCACCTTCTAACTCCTTGAATATATAATTTTGTTGCTTTTATTAACAGCAACTTTGCGTGGGAATTGACGGTATCCTTCCGCGGCGACTGTTTACTGTGGACGATAACTTGCTAGATTTATTTTATAGTTTCACTAGAGACTTTGTCCTGAAGGTTGGTATGCAATTGGCGCGAACGCCTTTATAACGCCTATAAAAATGGCCGATGCATGGAGTCATTAAATTATTTGTTAGATTTATTCGATAATGAGGTTGTTCTTTTAATATGTCTATAACGTATCTCGAATACTTTGTTGCAAAGTTGAAGCGTTAATTGTTTATTTAGTTTTACTAGGAAAATGTTATGTTATAATAAAGAAAATGGAAAAGAATAAAAAAAAATCTCCCTCATTGAACTGCGTCGACGAAATAGACGTAACTGTAATTACGTTCCGAGGCTTTAATGCAAAAGTTGCCGAGCCCAAGACAGACTTAAAAGTTTGTTTTGATGTCTATAAATTAATGTGTTTGCATGTTTCCTTTTGAATTGAATCGCTTTAGGGTTCTCTTTGTTTTGCTTATTTCTTAAGCGTCTTAAGTTACGTTTGTTACTTGTAGAAATATTAGTATAACTTGTAAAGAAATATCTTAAAACTCAAATCCGTTAAAGCATTTAATCACATATGAGTTTAACTATAGCATTTGTACTAGTATTCAGAGAATTGGTCACTTACTTAAAGGTAACAAACTCTGAATTATTTAAGCGCCTTATAAATTACCGTAACACGAGACTCGTAAAATATAAAGCCAATACAGATCTTCTTCGATTCCTGCGTAACTTTTAGGGGGACGTACGTATAATTCCATTTCGTGTTTTCAACTCTTTAGGGGTCGCGATATTGCTATTAATAGGTTGTGAAAGGTTTCCTACTGAGTAATATTTGAAATGAGCGCTTAGTGAGGAAACTTTGGTGCTTTAATGTTTTAACAGAAAGTATCATTGATTTATACTTACTGATGAAATCGTTTTGTACTGTATGTTAATTTTTATAGCGGCTAATGGTTATTAAGCTGAAAGCTTCGAAGAGGCGTGTGCTAGATCTTTACTGAGCACGAGCTTCCGGTGAAAGAAAACATGATGATTAAACCGATGATCCATGAACAACAGCTTTCGTTGACATGTGACACCCACCAACCCGCATTTCGGGATAAACGCTTTAATTTTTTTTTTCTTGTTAGAGGAGATCCAAGTCCTAGTAGAGGGTGTATTAAGGGGAATGATTATTTGTTTAATGGTTATTACATTAGTTATCTACTTGTCAGATGAATGTTTCTGCGAGAGTGTGCAGGCGAGACTTCTCGTAATAACTTCTTTACTTCAAAAACGACCAATAATCCTGTCTTAACCAACGATATATTCCCTTTAGCCATGCACTTCTTATAAATAAGAAATATGCAAACGACGCTTAATTTTAGTGCATTTGTATGAATGATGTCTGTTAATTTTTAACATCACATCCTAGTCTTGCTAATGACTCTTGGAGTATGTGCTAATAAAAATAGAGCCTTTAATCTATAGTTGCATTCCAAAGTTGTTCAATGAGTGATCAAATCTATACTTGAATAAAGGGAATAAATTATAACGTTTTATAATATTATTTAATATGATTATTTTTTTCTTTTGGCTCCTAAGTTATGCATTCCGTATGATGTGTAAATAATATTGTTCCCACACAGCAATTGAAGAGCTTTTATGCCCTGCTGAATGAGTGCAAGCCGGTGTGATACGGGCGTCTTATTCACCACTTATATGTGGATATTGACACTTCTGTCTGTCGTTAGCTTTTGTTCTAACACGTGTTAAGTTACGTACAATATGCACGTGTTAATGCGTAAATATAATATAATACATATTATTAATCGCTTGATAATACACGAATTCACTTTTCTCTATTGTTACCGATATATAGCACTCTTTTAACATTAGAATCTTGCTTTTTCTTTTCAAGTGGTGTTTGCGTGTGATAAAACAATGCATTACCAGCGATTTGACTTAGGTAAACCTATGAATACATATACTGAGTTATTGCTATTAACAGGTCTAAAAGATCGTTGTAGAAAACAAATCAGCCTATAGAAATATTCTTTATAGAGATATTTAATTTCAGATTGGAAGTTCAGGAAATATAGTATTTAGTGTTACATCTTTTTTATACTGTATTAACTTTTAAGTGCTAATTATTATTTTAAACATTGAACAATTTATGATTATTGTAAGAGATCAAAATTTAACACACATATGCTTTAATTTCAAATTGTGCGTATAATTAGATAATAGCATTGCTAGAACACAAGAGAATGGAATGCTTTTTTTTTTCAATTAGTCCATTTTCAGTTCATGATGGAACTCTTTGGAGGCAAGTGAAAAGATAATCGCATCGCGCGTCGTTCGCGCGTTATAATTAGTACAAATCGTCTACTCAATGTTGCGTTGTACAGAGTTACGAAACAATAGACAGATAACAAATATCTTTAAAAATCCTACAAAATAATTTAAAACTGATATAACTAAACTTTACATTTTAAGTAAAATATTTTAGATTATCTGTGTAAATATTTTTTAAAGAATTTATTTTAGTTACCACAATACGTTTTAAGTTTTTGCAACGTGTCACTTAAGATAATGTTAAATGTAGATCCATCCGCAATTAAATTATTTTTTGTAGAACAATAATACCAACTTAAGTATCACATTGTTGATTTGTGCTTAAGTTTCACAGCTACATTGATATGAAAGTTTCAAATCTGTGTTTGTAATTTTCCTTTTTTCTCCAGTACTTAGATATATTTATAATTAAAGTCAAAATCAATGCAATTATTATAAGTTTTTTAATATGATACTATTGTTCATATTATATACTTCAAACAAAGATCATGGTTCGCGTTTCTTATTAGTCGCTTCTTTCTATACGATTCTAAAGCGAGCTCCACTTGCGTTGAGTCCCGTAGTTTTGCGAGTTAATAGATTCCATTATTCATTGCGACTGGTTCGAATCCGCGTCGCGCGACGACGATTGATGGCGCTGGCATTGGCACCGACGAAACGCGACAACATTTCGCCCGTCAAATTTCTAATTATCTTTATCCAACTTTGCCTACAAGTGATTAATTCTAAGTTAGATTTTATTAGTAATACGAAATTCTTACTGCTCTGATCGATTTTGAGCAACGAAGTCTATTGTAATTCAAAATTTATTCATTTTCTTTTGGAATCTAAGTTAAAAAAAAACGAAGTGATGCTCGATTAGAGTTGCAATAGGTGCTCAGTTTTGGTCAAATGCTATTAAGAATCTATTTAATGGTTGTTGTTTTTATTTTGGTTTCCCATCGATTGATTTCTACTAGCGATCGCTAAACGATTCGGTCCGCCTCGGAATCTTTGAGTCGTCAGTTTTGTAAGAAATGTCTATTCTATATCACTGTGAGATAATGCCTCGGAACGCTTCAGTGACGCTGCGTTTTAATCAAACAAATTGAGATTGATTTTTTATCAAGAATCGGTTAAAGATATGCATTGAGTATCTTTTTCTTCGTTTAAATCGATTAACCGCGGTGTTTAAACGCAGGCCGTTTTAATTAAAACGGCATCAAATCATTTCATTCTTTTGGCGAATCCAACTCGGGCCCCAACTCGGCGTGGCACGGTATTGTGCTAACAAAAGTTAATTTCTGATGGGAGCAGCTACCGAACAGCGAAGTTCGAGTGCGGTGTAAATATGCCGTCACTAATCACCGGCCGACAAAAAAGTTTCGGAATTAAATCTAAACATTTGTCTCCTAACGAATCGTGTCGCGGCGGACGCGGCTCAAAGCGGCGCGGCGTGATTCGGCAATATACACCGCTCCATTCCCAAATGCTCGCTGCCCATTCGTTCTTACCGCTACGCCTACCCAATAAATTAGATGCCTCGCGCATACCGCATAGTTACAAACTAATGAATTCTCGAAAAGATCTCAACCCATTTTCTTAACAACTTTTCCGACAGAACAGACGCCTTCAAAGATCCTACCCTAAGAAATAATTCCGCTAATAACGCTCGGCGCTCACACGACTATGTTATGCGACCATAGGAATTTCATTAGATACACACGCGTTTGTTTGTTAAGGCGTTTTCCATTGCTAAAAGTTTCTTGAGGCGGGTATAATTCCTTTGTTTGTTGTTGGGGAGGCGCGCCCGCCTCATCCACTACGTTTTCTAAGTCATCGGGTCCAATTATGCCCCTTTGTAGGTTTTGATATGTAAATTCACGATTTTATTAAACAAACCGTGATGCCATTTCGGGGCAGCGAGCCGTATTAATAGCTTCTTCGGATTTCTGTAATCGCTTTATCTTAAGACAACATTGGATAACTTCAGGAGGATTGTTCACGTTTGCGCGTTACATTAACAGATTAAATAAACAATTTATCAAAAGCGCTCGTAACCCCATATCGATCGGTAGTTGCTGTGAAGCAATAAGCAATGTCAAATTGGCAAAATGAACGCAATTGTTATCGCTGGTGCCGGAGGTGCACAATGGCCCTACAAATTAATCTACAGTGTGTATGTTTTAACCGAATGTTACCGTCGAAACTACCCATTCGATTTAAGCTTAATTTTTACCCCGGCACTATTAATAATTTACACAGGACACCGCCAACGTTTGCGCCATATTACATCGCATAAATTAATAATGTCGCTCGCTTGTTTAACTGCGAATCAGATGAGTTTTATTGACAATTTTGTTGGGAAAGAGCAATTTGCGGGATGGCCACCCAGCGCCACCAAGTGGTCACCAAATAGGGGCCCGCAGTTCGCGAGGGGCGATGACGGTATTGACTATAGCTTGTGGATTTGGCTTATTTGATAACTAAGCCGTTAACGATATCAGGTACACAATATTGCGATGCGATTTTCATTGGTAAACTAATGCCGATGGATGAAATTAGCGTTCCAACAAAGCCGATTTGCGAACTGATTGTTGGCGTATAATCTGTTTGACGCATTATTTAATATAATATGTCACTGTAATAATAATAATCTAACAATCATTATCGCATTTTAATAATATCTGTGAACCAATTCTTAATGAAAAAGCTTGATATGTTACATCAAAAGAATTTTCAGCCCGAATTTAAACAAAAAAAAATTACGAATTATCAAAACTGTCAATACCATGTATAATATACTGTATAGAACCATTGCAATAATTACATTGTCCAATGGTTTTATATTTTTTTGGGGATCAGTATCTAATCGAATTTAAACGTTAAGTGTCTATATATTCGGAAAAGCAAATTTATGATTTTTGAGTGTTCATTAAAAATATGTACTGTTTAAAGTTTATAGAAAGTTGCCTCTCCACACCTTCCGTCTGTCCAAACTATCGGCAGTCGCCCGGTGTTTGCACCGCATTACTGTAACTCAATACTCGCACGAATGTACACAATTGCATTTGGGGGTTGCATTGAGGAGCTGCCACATCGAGCTATTATTGTGCAAACACCAACTCGCTGTGCAGATTCAGACTTATACCTATTTAGAGCTCTGTATAATACACGTTCTACATTTTAAATAAAATAAATTCTACTGGTAAAACTAGATGTCTAGGTAATGAGACTTAATATCGTGTGCCTTAAAATGATGAGCACACCTCACCAACGCCACATTTTTTATGAGCATGCGTATTATTTACTTTCATGGTTCTGGTTTGTGTTGTCGCTTTAAGGAATATTTAATTCTATAATCGCAGCAAATTGTGGAGCAAAAGCGTTTGTAAATTTTTATAGCGATGATCGATAAAGTAGATTTACACCTTCGCTTGTACAGAGGTTGGACGAGTCTTAGGAGATTCGGATGTGTAGATAGGGCGGTTCAGCGGCTGTACCGCGACTTATGAATGTCGCTTATCGCGCGCTGGCAAAACGCGCTGTCGCCTCGAATTAACACAAGCTTTTGTTATCGTTCAATTTGAATCCGCCGCCGGCTGCTTTATTATTTTAATGAGACTCAATTTTCAGGGATAATTGAATGGACGTTGCGCTGCTACGGTTATTATTGCGTTCTATGCACAACTATCTACAGGTGATTACTATGCGGTTTATTTAGGCATATTACCCTGTACACACATTTGGTTTATTTATTTTTTTCAGAGCAATCACGAGTAAGCATCATTTAAGTACTCTTATAATAGTGGTAACGCTACATTAAATATTCGAACTGCACTAAAAAAATATATTTATGCGGAGCTGTTCATAGATATTGTATTATATAAATAAAAAATGTTATAGTAGTGGGTAAAGGATACAATAAATTGTTTTAAAAACAATATTGAAGAGAAAAGGAAATTTTTATTGTTGAATTAACAGTTACAAAATTAAACTTTTCTATTTCCAACGCTTTAATAATTTTTTTTTTAATTTATAGGACTAAGTTTGAGGGATACATTTTCCTAACAAAAAAATATTGTTACCGTCTGAATTTTTAAAAGATACGTGTAGAATAAATCAATGTCTTTGGCTTTCTTTTTATGAAGGAAGTTCTAGTCGTGGCAACATGGAATGTGTGGTGGTCGTTATGTTATTTAACAAATAGTACCTCCTTAAAACTTCAAATCAAGCTACGGCTGCTGTTTATTAGTAAATTTGCACAACTAATAATTGAATAGCCATTACGGGACATTAAATTAGTTAATGGTTTAAATTACAATTCAAACCAATTATCAAATATTTGCAGTGGTTGGAAGTTGTCGCCAGCGACGACCCCACCCATAAACGAAACACTACAATCGTACCGTTGAATTATACGTAACTTCATTTCGAATCTAATGGCCAACTAGTTTTACCTACAGTTAAAGTTGACTTAGTGCCGCCGGTTTAATTAAAGGGGTGGCCTTTGATTTGTCGCTTGCAATATAAAAGTATCAGTTTAATGTTGTGATTGCGAGCCGTTATTTTTGTTAATTTACTGATACTTAGCAGGGCACGGACACCTTCGTTACGTATTCTTAATTATTTAACTTTTGTGGCATATATTTTTAATTGACTTAGCAACGTGTACATTTGAAGTACGATATAGCTATTAAATTTAGAGATAACGAGAGTTTTCCAGTATGGGGCGGATCGGTATACCTCCTCTGTCACTCTAATCTCAGTGTATTATAATCGGCGATGAAAAACGGAATCATTCTTAGATAAATACGGCCTATGAGTTGATGATGAAGAATGAGAATTCTTATGCATGAACACTTACAAAAAGATCTTGTTCTTATCCTCACCTCGTTGTGTAAAGAATAGAACAGTGAAACATTAATTTTCACTCCATCTCATAACGTAATATGATATTAGTTAAGTTTTCATTACATAAAAATGTGATTTTCGGACTTATGTACATGTTTTTTTTTATAGAATCTAATTATTTTACACATTTGCATTATTGTTTTTATAACACACGCGTAAGTATCTCGCAATAGTAACATTAGATTGTCATTAGTCTTACAACTATGGAAAATGCCGTTTACAGTGTTATTATATGAATTTATTTTATAATTAATATTCTTTGTTTTTATGAAATTTTATAACAAGATCTCTTATTAACAACTTTGCGTCTATAAACAAATACAAAGTGCAGTTGGCAAAGGTGATGATATAAGTATTACGACACAGGTGGAGCAAAGTTTTCCATCACAATAAATTTATAATGTTTCTTATTATTTTTTGCTTCTTTTGCTCCTTTCTCAAATCTTCGTCTCTAAAATGGGTGCACACTACTATAAGTAGAATATCAGATAAAATAGTTGCAGTGGTATTTATCTAGATGGATTCCGGCAACATAGACCAACAAGAAATACGGTACATAAAATAAAATGAACGGTATAATAAAATGAAAAGTTCTCGTTTACAGCATTCGGCTAATGCGTTTGTAAGTAGACTAAGCGTTTTCTAACTTATGATCGATTGATTATTATTAAAATAGACATGGAATACTGGAGTGATGTAACAGAATACAACCGGACGGTTCGTTTAAAGAGATATGAGTTGCGGGCAACGCGGGCGACCGCAACCGCGGCACGCGACGCACCTCCGTCCCGCCGCTCCTACTTAGTGCACTATTAACCGACACTTCAGAAACCTGATTATATTTTAACTAAGATCAAAAACGGATGTAGATTCTGGGCCTGGCTCTAAAAGGACGGTAGTCAGAGAGTCCGATACAAAGGAGAAATCGAGTTGACTGATCTTCAAGGAAGACGATCGTAGTGTCATGAAAGAGTACTTGGGAACACCGATTGGCCACTGATTTACTGGACTAGATATCATTGGAAAGGATGCAGTAGAGCACGAAGCGAGCTCCGAGCAGTGAACTGGCGGAAGACAATACTAGACAGGAGACGTCAGACATTGGGTCGCAGGACCAGAGGATTAAGTAAGGAAACTTAACTGTAGAAGCTCTGTATTATCTGTATGAATTTCTTATAGACTATCGGTGACTACCTAATTACAGAATTTTTTAAGAAATAGATAATACTGTTAGATATTGAGGAAAAATAATTGTGATTACCAAAATTTTGTTAGTAAAACAGTAGTTGTATCGACTTTTTAAAAGACTAAAATGAAAAAAAGAGGGTATTATAATCGTATATCGTTTCGCTATAATTGACAGATGACTGTAAGAGACGTTTCTAATAATAAATTAGAATATATTGTAAAATATGGCGAAGAAGTAAATATTTTTAATAGAGGCTTTTTATATGACGGAAATACTTTAAAGAGTACATTTCAAAACTTTAGCTAAGTTCCGATCGTTGTAAATATTATATTTATCAAGTAAATTATTTCCGAGTTATTGTTAATTCCATTGCATAAGCTGCACAAGCTGTTGCATTAAAATAATTGCATAATCTAAAGGTAAAATACTTGCCAATTGTTAAATTTAAACATATAATAGTGGCTCGTTACCGCAGTTATTTCAGATTCATTTAGAGAACCGTTAAAGGTAACCTTAAAGTGAGAGCTTGAATTTTGACAGCTTTCCTCGCGTGACTAGTCAGCTTAAAACGTTTTTTTTCTCATACAGAATTTCGAGCAAATTGATTACGTCTATTAAGTCGTTTCTTTTAAGTGACAGCGCCGGCCATTAAAGATGGCTGCGGTTTGTTTCCGCCTTTTGAGTAAATTTTGAATGTTAGTGTAAGGCGATAAAATTCAACTAAAAAAAATTTTTTTTAATCACTATATGAAAAATCTAACGGCATAATAATTACTACAAGCTTCAGGTATTTCTGTAAAAATATACTTATATATCTTCTTTTTTGTCTAACTTAATTGTTTTTTCACAAGTTTTAATATGAACTATGTAATAGTAACTATGTAAACCTAATTTTGCTCCTTATTATCCAACCAATACAATAAGCAGTTCACTCGGTTTTATTTGAACTCTGATAAAAGAGCAAAAGATTGCGTCGTTACTAGTATAATTGTTTTCTTATGTTATATTACATGTCGTGTTTAGACATTTAACGTTTTTAATTCCAATATCACAGAAACAGTGCTCTATTTACATAATTGCGTAACATTAAAAAGAAAGAGATATTTCTCATGTTAACATTAGTTTCGTTTAATTTGTTATATTTGTTCAAGATAAGCGACGAAGATGCTGGGAACGGAAGTCGGCGGCTGTGACGTGTGTCAAGCGGAAAGATAGTGTTCTGTGATTGAATAATATACGAGTATATAGCGCTTAATGTTTATAAAAAAAAAAACAAAGTAACAGGATGAGAAGCGTTTTCATGGATCAGAAATATAAGATTAATAATAGTAATTCATATTAAACTGCTTTAGTCAACTTATCTATTTTTCTTTACAAACAGAACTATTTTAAAGAAAGTAGGTGATTTAGTCGGTAACGATACCGAGTGACTTTAATTAATTGCCGTCAGTTTCTGTTTAAAATAAATTTCGATATTGATTTGTTAGTTTAGAAAAATGCGCACACGCAATCTATTTCTATCTGTCGATGAGTTTATAAGTATAAAAAAAAAGTTAATCATAACCCGGATGTGGAACACAATAGAATGATTCCCACATGCCTCCGACAAAACAAAACAGGGTTTAAACATCTTCTAAACGCTGAAATAACAAATCGATTACGCCATGATCAGTGTTACGGATGCCTCCAATCGATAAGCCACTAGAGGTTTCAGTGTAGTATTCAAACTACTCAATTATCACATTCTGTTCTTTTGTATAAGCTTAGTAAATATTACAATGGGAATATATGAAAATAATTTAACAGAAAGAGCTAATAACACCGTTGTTGTTGTGTTGTAAACGCTTTAATGCTATCACTTGGAGAAAAATATGAAAAAAGCACTGGTAGTCTCACTCAGCGATCTAATATTTAATAGTTTTATGATGTATTATCAAAACAAATCTTCGCTAGTTACTGTGTAGCGGTGCGAGTACGTTTTGACTGCTGTTCCTCGCCTGAACAATTTTGAGACTAATTGGTGGTAATTGTTTTTTTTAAAGCAGTGACTGCAAGTGAAATCGTGTAAAAATGAGACCGTATATGGTGAAGCAGCTCACCCAAAATACTCTAGCTGATCGTATATTGACAGTAAAAATGCATCAATGTTGTTATGGCTGCGAATGTATGTTATAACATTTGTAGTTAACGATTTCTTTATAAACTAAGTTTTTTTTTTTAATTAAAGTTTACATGATAAAAAGAATTATTTAAACATATCGGATAACGTTAAATAACCTTGCAATACTTAATTTATAACAATATACTACATAACTTCTTTTTTTTAGATTCAGCCAATTAGAAAAATCATTAATGTTTTCCGTTACCACCACCACCTGCGTCGTTTGAAACAAACTTCGGCTGAAATATCGAAACCGGTAGAACTGGCATTTAATGAAACGTAGCTCCGACGTGGACATCATTCATCTCTATTAATTGTATTTCTTATACAGAATGTAATAAAAGCAATTAGTGTATTAAGCCTTGCTTCCGAAGCCAGTTTTTATATCTCTATAAGCTATTTTAACTTTATTCATTGATTGGCAAAGATCAAATGATGTGATAATCGTTAACGAGCTTCTTTATCTATTTGCGGCTCTTGATATATATGAGCACATATTCTATTCAGAAACGTAGATTTTAATTTAAGAAAAGTATCAAAATACGTTATAGTCCAATACAAACAGTAGCAGTCGATACAAAAGGACTTAACGTGTTTTTTCTTCATATTTTATTATGAACTTCTGTTCAACATCCAGATGTGTGAGTTTGATCAAACAAAAGATTTTTCAGATGTACTCGCATACAGTCAGAATGTAACTATTACGTCCGTGATTTATGAATAACTTTTGTTTACTTTAAAATTCCCGTCGGTATTTTAAGAAGCATAGATACGTGTATTGTATACGTTGAGACGGAATATATTTTTTCTAATAACGTATTAATTTTCAGCAAATTACTTTCAGGAACGTTTGGTTTTTAACTCATTTCATTTTAAAATTTGTGTATCATAAAAAGCTAAGAAATGTCCGTGAAAACTTTTGTTTATATTTTTATTAACAATGAGCTAACACTTGACCTCATTTTGACTTCGTGTTAAATAACAATGAGGCCGGAGAAGCGTGATCGCCTAGAATACTCTGGATTTCATATGTTGAAAGCCAGAACATAGCAATGCTATATATACTTACATATATAACTTAAGGATTGCAGCTAGTAATCCAAACTCCACAACATGTGGCTATGGAATCGAACTAGGGACTTCCGTGTCATATGCCAAAGTGCTAAGTCTTTACGCTACGGAGACAGTTAAAAGCAGATGATGTTTTTATAATTTTTTCCTTAATTTCATTAAAGTTATTCGGAAAAATAAGTCAATGGTTATAACGGATCCTGCAGTATTTTAATTTCCTTCCAACCACATTGTATTTTACCAAATATTCAATGTGTGTTATGTATTATAACATTATTTCCTTGTTCGTTGTCGACAGCGCCGATGTTTTCCTAATAACCTGTTTAAAAAAATCATAACGTTTATTTTTGTTCAGCACCCGAAACGATCACACGTCCGGGACTCTATTCTGCTTCAAATCTCTAGCGTGTTTGTTTTCGTTATTTTTCCGTTTTTCATCAGACGTACAAAATGAAGCTGAACATGAGTTGAACAAAGGTTTGTTAGTTATTAATTAATTCCGTAAATAATTGCTTATGCGAAACAGAACAACTGTTTGTTCTCGTTACGTGTAGGCGGATATTTAATTATACTTAACTGGGCGATGATATTGTAATCTACATTTCATTCTTAAATTCGTGAAGATGGATGTAATGTATTATTAAGATTTACATAAAGTGTTAAGTAAATACAATTCTCGGTTCGAATTTTGTTATCAAATATAAGATTTGAGAACAAAGAGTATCTCTACTATTTGGAATGGCATTTATTTATATATAAATTCAGATAAACATTAAAGATTTTATAAATACTTTGGTATGAAAGTAAAGTCGGTGACCTTACTTTTTAAAATCTTTATATTGATTTGTTAGGAAATCTATAAATATTTAGTTTAGTTTTCGACAACAGATTTTTTAAATTTCTCTAAATTGGAGCAAATTTCTAGATTTCTAAACATTATAGCCTGTTTTATCGAAATATTCTAAAAAAACTTAAATAGTCCAGATTAAATTTCATTAATTCGTTGTGTAATGGTATAATTTTTTAAAATGTATTATTAAGATTAGTATGTTTTAATGTAATATATAGTTTGGCTATGGTGGAGCAACCAAAGACAGACTTAAATAATAAAAAAGTTCTGAATAAATAAGTGTAAATACAATCATTTACGTAAAAAGACGGCCACATTTGTTCAAGTTTACTTTGTTACAATCAAATAGTCCTACTTTATCTTTCAAGTGTCCTTTTTAATGGAGACTGATGAAAAACATGTTTGGATTTTTTGTCCACAAAAGTAGTTAAAAGCTGCCGATGGCATATGACTTATGTGACTCGACAATATTTGTTGCCAGAATTAGACGGAATTAATTTAGGAACCACCAAAACGTGTTCCTTGCAGGTAGCGATTGTTTTTTTTGGCCTCCCCAACTGCCGGTGAAGAGATAGCGGGAACAGTAGCTAAACTTTTTCATTGTACCGATCAAGCGTGTCATTGTGAATAGAAAGCTATTTCATATTAAAAGGAAACAATTTGAAAATTAATCAGCGCAATCGTAGAAGATTAATAAAAACGTAACGAATTTCAAATTAAATGTGGCGCCATAGGCAAAAAAGCAGACTAAATGATTTTGCAATACATGAATAAAAAATAAACAGTCCTTTTCCCGTTACTGGAATGCGTGGCCTTCTCTTACAAGGAGATAGTCAAAACCAATTGTGGGTTGGTGGATGTCGTTATCATTAAGATTGTTTCTATTACCGAAAGCTTAAGTTCGGTGGTGATAGAACCTGTTCCTTTTCGAGGCGTATAGTGCGTACAACCGCATACTACGAACTGCACTATCACGGAATCAGAATAAGATGCTACTGTTTTAAATTTTCTTTAACACAATTTTACATATGAAAGAAAAAATTGTCAAATCAATTGCTTTAAACAAATTGAATTATGTTCTTGACAAACGTAAATTTATTTTTATTGGAACAGATGTGGGCGTGGAAGTTTGACCCTAGGGCGTACGTCGCGGTCAGTTGTCCAGAAATTGTTATAATTCAACAGAACGCAACAAACGCGTAAAGCCCTGTCCACGCGGACACGTCATTCCGAACAAAACATGACAAACGCAGCACACCGTACATGACGAGTGGTGAATGAAAAACCTTTACAATAGCAAATTGTTAATTTTCGCTTTGAAAAAAATCATATAATGTACCATATATTTGTACAGAATTGCAAATACACTATACCGAATAAATATAATGCACAAACCACCATAACAGGAAAACTCGAAATAACCAAAAACAATTTCACTCGAAATTTACCAAATTTTAATTATGTGCAAATAATAAATCGTTGTTTGACACATACGTCTTATTTTATAATAATATTCATAATAATTACATTTACTAATACTTTTACTTACGGCTTATAAAGATATGATTTACGATTGATAAAACATTCAATACGTATTTAAATGGTTTAGCAATTCAATTTGTATCCATTACAAAACATATTTTGTACTTTCTTTGACAAAAGAAACAACGTAACATGAAAGTATGCTACGAAAATGCGGAAGAAATGAAACGAAACTGTAATATGTCGGGAGCTATTACCGTCTTGACAATGGGGTTGGACAAAGGGAAATCGTAAGATGGCTCTTCAACGAGCAAGATCGAATTACACAGGAGTTCCTCCCGATCTTGTCTGTGTTTAAGTCTTATTTAAATCATCAAACACAAATGCCTTTATAATAAAGTTTTTAATTTATAATTTTTAGTTTGTACGTATTTTAAAAAAGTTTTACATACGCTATGAAACATGTGTGTACATTCTCAACTTATTAATATAATTAATAAAAAAAAAATCGTCACACCAAACATATATACTGAAAGTAGGTCGTTATACATAATAAGTTAATATAAAAATTTAAAACATTTTCATAACGAAACCTAAAATGGGTGTGTTTCTTTACAAATGTTACAAAACGGATTTAAACTCTTTCTGGGGATGACGTCTCTTTCTTCTCAGCAGTCGTCGAGTTTCCTTTGTAATTAAATATTGAAATTAAGAAATGAACAACCGCTAATTACAGGAGCTTGTCCCTTGGGGGCTGATTATGTTGCCCCGGCATCCATAGAAAGGGGTGTCGGAGAGTGGGCTCCCGTTACAATATAATATTTAAGATTTTGCTCCGAGTGTGTACTTTAAAAGGCTTGCGCATGGTTACGAAATAATTATCAAAGAAAGATATTCAAGATACGTATCTATACTACTTGTATATTATAAGCGTAGCAACATAAAATCATCGCTAATTTAAAAAAAAATGTTTTTATGATTAGAAATAACAAGCAAAAAAATACTAACAAAACAAACTAAGATATCATACAAAAAAACATAAATTTTAATGTTTGGACATTTCAATTACCTCTGCCTAGTAGCGTGCCGGCAAATCGTGATAAATACTGTGAAAATTAGAAAAAAAACCGCCTATCGTCCCCTTTATACCATAAATAAGAAGTAAGGGGGATGATATATGAATACAGAACAAAAAAGTAATAACTAGTTTTGATACAAAAATAATTTTGATCTTGTTTAAAACTTGAGTATCGTAATTATCATTTAAATCTACATAAGATGGCTTTTGAATATTCTAGAAATAAATTGTTGTTGCAATTGATATAACACTTTTAACATTTAAATTATTCTAATGTATCTATGTAATGTATTAGCTGTCATGATTAAGAGGCTCTGGATGCTACTTATAACTCTATCAGAGAAACGTAATTAGTTTTGTAAATAAAATGCCTCGGAGAAATTGAAACGTACACATCACTTGACGATGATGCTGACTTGCTTTATCGGTATTGCTTTTTGATGTGGTGTAAAACATGATACAAGACAACAACGACGCGCCTTTGCTTTACTAGTACACGTGTAAAGATTACTCACTTTGAATAAGGTGGTGAAAAACTCTGCTAATATTTAGGAATATATTAAAAGTTTTAAAACAATGTATAAGTAACATCGTAAATCATAACATTCCAACTGATTACACGTCTATTTTGTTTATAATTACGTAAGGACTTTTTCGTTTTGCCCTAAGGACAGATTACCTTACAAGGCATCTTGCTTCACCTACGCAAACGACGACGATGCAAAACTTTTTCCACCCCAAAGCGTTTTTATTTAATTTTTAACTTTTACGACACGATTAAACGTGGCTTTGCTTTCACTTTTTATTGTTACTGTGGCAGTACCCTCTAATTTTTGGCTTCAATTAAACTTCCTGCTTTATTAAAATCATTATTTTTGATGGCATCATGTTTAGTGCTTAGATTCCCCGCTTTAAATTATTCTCTTCCATGTTTCTGTTTGAAAATAATTTATTTTATATAAAACATGTAGCTCGTTATAAATTTTATGATGTCATACAAAATAAATAATGCGCATCTCTCTTCTTCCTCAGGTACTTCTCAAGGTGAATAGGTATTATGTCTAATCAAGTAGAGATTTCATCTAGCCACGACCGGAACTCGTTTAGGAAAATAGAGCATCGCTTTTTTTTATAAACGAAATCATTTATCATGTTTGTAGTGAACCCAAGACAAACTGCTACTGCGTTTGAGTTTACTGTAGATAAGATTACGCGCGTTTGTTTTACCTTGCTTACCGATTCCCGGGCCATTTTTGAGACAGTGCCTCATTGTTTGTTATATCCAGGCATTATTCTAGGCCAATGATTTTCAACAGTACAATGGGGGTAATAAGCCGTTGACCTTAGTTAAGGTAAATACACCTTAACTATTTCGTAAACTAATCTTCCGTGGCTTAATTTTTCCGTAGTGTTCCAATGCCTATTTTTTTCATCGTGTCCGTTATTAAAGTTTACTATTAAACAACTTTTGTTTTAAACACTTGTATTGTGTTTGCATGAATTTAATTTATTGATTCCGAATAGCATTTGTACTAAGTTATCAGTAACTGTACTATGAAACAGTATTAGGGCTATCTATTGGTGAATATCTAATATAAGTAATTGGCGAATTGCGCAGCCAAATTATAATACCTTCTCGATTTTCAAAGTAAATGAAAAATTTTAAAGTGTATTTCAATGTTATGATAGATTTAAAATATCAAATGGGGCTTGATACCTATATTGGCTAAGTTGGATTATTGTTACTAATTATGCATGGTTTTTACCTAGTTATTTTTTTATTGTATATCATTTGTTAGAAACGTATAAAAAAACCGGACGTAATTTGATACGTCAAATTGTTTTATGAGAGGTATTCTTAAATATCCGATGTATTAAGGACAAAGAACAGTTTTGGGAGAGATTGATTTAATACATAAACATTCCCATGCGGGTTATAGTGCTCGTGTAAATATTCCCCTTTGGAGGAGCGCGGACGGTAGAACTATAAACACAATATGACTATTAGCTAACGATGGCCTGTCAGCGACTTGTATTTGGTCTTTTCAGTTTGTTAAAACTCCCTTGTAGTCGGGTAAAGGATGTTTACGCCCTGTAAATGTTATGATTTAGTGTCAGTAATTGGTAGCGAGTGTGAACACGTCCACTAAGAGTCGAGAATAGTATCACAAATATAATAACAGAGACCCTCCCGTTCTATTTATAAGGTAGTAAGCAGGCGGCAGCGTCCCTTTGTGTTCCCTTACCTGCTTACGTTAATCATTGTGTTTTAAAATTCTGTTACAACAATATTGGACTTTTAGTCAATCAAAGAGTATATACGATTTATTTAGTATACTATACGAATTATAAATGGAAACTGAACATATACAGATTCTTTAACTAAACCAAAACTAGAAATTCACTGAATATGTTTTAGTATAATACATTTAGATATTTATAAAAGACTTAATTATAAAGCAAGACTTATTTTTCAAATGGCATTTTTTAGTCAATTATGTTTATGGCCAGAAACTAACGGTAGATAGAAATATATAGAAGAGGAAAAGAGTAAAAATCATACTTGCTTGCTATCTATCAAGGGTACATTAGTAATATCCTTGGTCTGTTTCGTGGCTGCTATTTGATCAGTGCCACTAGTGAGCGATGAATATTGCCGAGCAAATATAACATCATACAGAACTATCTGCGGTGTTAGTTTCACTAGGGTAGGGTTCGTTAATAGTAGTGTGTAAACGGAATGCGAAATGTTTATGTGGCCAATCGATGGTAAGAAAGAGGGGTTCCCGAATCATTACGTACCTTTGTTTGAGACTTTTTTTACATGATCAGTGTTTGGTTAAATTTTGACAGTTTTTTTTTGTTTGGTTGAAAAGAATGTACAGTAGCTAGTATCACAAAAATTTAAAAAAATTTAGATCAACGTTAATTTTTCTTCAAACTTTGTGATTTGTCAGTTTACAATAACTTTTTTCTTATTCAAGAAATGTCTTATTATACATATCTGTAGTTATTATTTAAAAATACAGTAGTAATGTATAGTAATTAATTGCTATTCAAACAATAGTTCTATCTTGCTTATTTTCTCATTCGTAGATTGAATGGCACATATGTTAAATATAAAGTTGATACGGTTTTTTTTAAACGTACTTGTGTTACGTTTATCTCGCGACCGGAAATAAAAGTTAAGCAACTATTGCAAGCTGCACTTATTTGTATGTTTCGCATGACATAAATCGTTCGGAAATCGTTCTGTAATAAATCGAACTCATTTTAATGGCAGTTTATCGCGTCGGGCTTTGCGGTATTCAGATTATGGGTACGGGCTAAGTGGTGGCGGTGCGGCGCGTGTCTCCTTATCGGTGTCGTTCGACACTTTCAATATTCGATTCCGGCGTTCCGCACCCTCGTTGCATTAAACGCTTCTTATTCGACCTGTTGACTAAAATAACTTTCTTTTTTAGTTTTCGTAAGAAGCTTTTTTATTTGATGATCGAGAACTAGAGCACCCGATGGTAAGTGACACGCTTACCCACAAGAATGTAGAGCTAGTTATGACAAACACTGTAACATATGATCGGCTATTTAAAACACCAGGCTTTAAGTCTCGTTACCCCAGTAATTTCACTAGCTACAACACCCTTCAAACAGGAACGCAGTAATGTTTGCACACTGCTATTTGACGGCTTAGATAAGCGCTGCTTACATGCTTATACATTCCCTAGTAATAAAGAAATACCACCAGTAAGATGTCACAGTATTAACTAGAATCAGTAGAACTAGATCAAAAAAGGGACTGCGTACAAAAACTGTTATATCTATTAACAGTTTAAAAGAAGTATCATCGGCGGATTTCTTAATAACTAACAATGTTCAAGATATACAACAAGAAAGACTTACCACCAGTAATGAGTTGACTGTATTAAATATTACAAATAGTTTAAAAGATCTCTTGTTCGATACACGTCTTCCTTTATGACTGCACAGTAATTTTCTTACTGTAATCAGGTCACCATTACAAAACACGGTACTGTTTATCGTCGTGTAACACGAAAAAAAAAGTCGAACGGTAACGTACTGTGCGCCCCCAAAGCGTAACCGAAAACGGGACTCGCCGCAATCCAAGCTAATGGAGTGTCTCATAATGACGGCTGCTGACATAAAAATAAATAGGCGAGAGTCGGTTTCTGCGTAAGCCGATACTATGATAACAGCATCGCTCCCCCGATAATTGCCGAACTTGGCCAACGCCTGCCACGCTTAGTTGTAACTTAGTGCGGATTAGTTGCTTCTCATATAATTGCTTTACGTTTATGATTGCCTCATAAACTATTTGGAGCTGTTGATATAAATAACCTTCATTCATCTGGTATATAGCTTTTGCGGTGTAGGTTTCTTTATTCAACAAGGCGACGATACGTGCAGACCGTTCATCTAATGGTAATTGATACGCTAAATCGTACTAGTAAGGATGATAAATACAGCATAGCTTTTGGAGAAACTTTTCTTGTAAATTGCTTCAAAAGGATTTACATAAAAAATGTTGAAGAGAACAAAATTAAGAGAAATATAAACTATATATGGATTTTTTAATAAACAGATTCATGTTATGGAAACATTGTTACATTAGATAATCAATTTTTTTTTAAAATAACTTTATAAAGTTTGGTAGGAGAGGTTGTACATTTAAATATTCGATACTATAGTATTACAACCCTGTATAAGGAATAAGTTCGAATTCAAGGTTAATATCTTAATAGGAAAAGTAATATTTTGTAACGCAGAACTGTATTAAAAAAATAAATTGTGAGGAAATTACGAATAGATCACTGATATATTTAAAATTGACATATCCATAACGTTTAAAACGTATGCCAAATTCGTAGAAACAAAATATTGTTGAACTGATTTTAAAACGCTCCTTAAATACTTAAAATAAAAACAAGTCTAAATTTGAGATTTAATAAAAATTGTACCACGTTTCAGTTATTATGTTTGGTGATAATTAATTTAAATTAAAATGGTAATTGATCACGAAGCAGTAGTGCGTAAGTTTTGGTCAGCCCGATAGGCTTACAGCCAAGATTTAGGTGACAAAGTTTATTGCGTCCAAGAATATACTGTTGTCTATTACTCGACCGTAAATCACGGATGGGAAAACAATAAGCGTGAAATTGTGGAAACTAGGGCCGTTGTCTTGTGCCGCTAAATCTTGGGGGGAGTGACATAAATAAAAATAAATCTGAGCCCTCCTCCCCTCGCGCGAGAACTTGATTTATTAGATAAGACCTCCAAAGAAGCTTATTTGATGCGAAGCTTATGATTTTAGAAACAAATAATTTGTACGTATCGCAATCATCAGCCGGTGAGTTACATCAGGATAAAGTAAATAATTGTCATGGAAATTTTGTAACCTAATGAAAAGTATTCATTAACAAATTGTCACATAGCTACATGGTCTTTCCATAATGTTTGTTAATTCATTTCGTTATACAAATAAAATAAATTAAAAATCCATAATGATACAAAGCAGCGCCTTTCAAACACAGTAATGTTTGTACACTTTTGCATTTTTCTACTTGATGAGGGAAATAAATGTTCCTTTATATCAAAAGTAGTTGTTTTATACATGTAGCACTAACTGACCAATTTATAAATCTATCGTTGGGATCAGGGTCTTCTTTCACGAGGTGCGAGTTGGCGAAGATCGCCTGTCCACAAATGCTTTGGCTCTAAGAACATATTGTTTTCTTTATGATTTTTCTTTCGCCGGAAGCTAAAGTTTAGTGTAAATCGAACCCATTTATCTTCGAATCTCTTATTACAAAGTTCCGACACTTCCAATTGAGCTATCACCGCTTCTTGTAGTATTATTTACATTTGTATGTTAAAAAACATATAAAATGTTGAAAAGTCAAACAATTTGGCAGCAACAGGTTTGGAATGAATTTGTAGTCCAACACTGTAAATGAAATTGGTTATCGCAGTCTATTCCTGTGGCTGATGTTTGCGGTTGTTAAAACGTTTTCAGTTTTTTTTTGCTACAAAAAAAAAAGATTTGATTTACATTCGTGCAGCAAGTGTCACTCTTGAAAATGTACGCACATAATTGTAAAGCTCTCACACACAAACTCCAGTTTGAAATTTATTTATTAAATCAGATTTTTACAATTCAATTTTAATCGTCAATATTCATAGTATAAAATTAGGCTGTATTCTAATGTATATTTTTTTTTAATAACTCGAAATCTCAAAACTGCTTTTACAAACTATCTTCATAATCATAAATTACCTACTATCAGAAAATATTACTTTGTTTGAAAATGCAATTTATAATGGATTGGTTAAACATATAAAATAACATGTTCTAAGTTACGTATGCATGTATTTAAGTTCTTGTGTAGTGTTGGATATTGAGTAAAAATAATTGTGATTTAAATATTTTGTTAACAAAATAGTAGAAGTAACGATTTTTTAAAGGACTAAAAAGAGAGGGTATGACATAATATCGTTTCGCTATAAAAGATGTACGTATCGCGACATTCATGTTTGGGCAGTGTACGAAGTGTGAACTCTGTGACTTGATGTGTGAATTTATATTCGGATAGATGTTATACTAAAACTAATTTTTTTTTTATACTACTTTGCGACGAGACGAGCAAGACGTTCACCTGATGGTAAGTGATACGCTTGCCCATGACAGCGTGGTGCTAGTTAAGATGGTA
>DWMX01000187.1:0-37453 GCA_018246375.1 Byasa alcinous
ATTGTTCCACTCTGTTGCTGTTCTTATTAAAAAAGAGGAGCTAAACCTCTTTGTTCGTAAATTGGGGATGTTTACTATGGCAATGGCAAATAAACCGTATTGGCGTAGATGAACAGAAAAAAGTCGTTACTTTAAACAAACCTCTTAAAAAGACTTGCCACCGACTAATCAATGAAATAATTAACTAATATTTTTGAAAATAATCAAAACAACTTCACTTAAAAAAAAATACTTTCTTTTTAATGTAATCTATATGCATTGAGCCTTAACATTAATTTATGTTTGGTATAAGTTAAGCCACTAATTCACTAATACATTCAAATTTAACTTTAAAAACGATTTTATACACATTGTAATAAATACCATAATTTCACAAATCAAATTTAGATCAATAAATCGTTAAGTTATCGAGATTGATTTCAAAGATAAATGTAGTCATTCAAAGTTTAGATTATCATGTTTGGATTAAGCCGCAATCTGGATAGATTATATCGGAGACAGAAAAAATTTATTAGTGGTTGCGTGATTAGTAAAGTACGCGTGTATTCCGTAACATTTTATACATACTAGAAAATGTAAAAAAGGTAATATACCTACAATAATATTTGTATAGAAATTTATTAAAATTAATTAAGTGGTGGCAGGTCTTGCTAGCGGACAACTAAGTAAGTATCACCACAGCTCTTGTTTTTGCCGCCAAGCAGTAAATTCTGTGAAAAAACTACTTTGTTCTGGTTTGAACTCTGTAGGTAATGGAGGAAATTACTAACGTAACGTGAGTTACCTATGTTGTGCAAAGCGTACAAAACGGCAAGCACAGTATAATGTATAATCCTAACTAACATCATTTTGTTATGGGCAGGTCTTGGTCTTCTCTTTGTTTCCCGGAATTAAAAAATACTTTTTACATTTATATTCCCATTCGCTTCTAAAAATTAAGTTTTTTATTACTGTTTTGTAATAGTTACTTCACTGTCGGTTATATAAAGTTATTCACATACGTTAGGCAATAACCGTTTCGCGAAAATGAATCGGCAATGTATTGGTAGCTGCTCAACCGCCCCCGTAAACCTTCATTACTTCAAACATAATTACTTGATATAGTGTAATACAAATAGTCGTTTGCAAGCAAGCGTGCATTGAAGCATGCACTTATTATGCAATGAGATTCGAACCTGCGGGTCTAGCTTCGCTAATCTCCGTCTAGTCGAACAACGGCGTAATCACAGAACAGCCGGCGAAGTTACAATGAGAACTATACTGAAGTTAAGACGTATATTAAAGACTGTTAAAGTTAAAATGAGTGTGTGGACAAAGTGCATATGCGATCAGGGCATGGAATTTTCTTACTGTGTTAGTTAACACAAATATAAATATAGATTAGGTTTAAAATTAAAGTTATACAGAAATATATATGTTTAAATGTTACCTGGTAGCATATCAAGAAAATCTATGAGGTTTAGGATAATTGTCCCAAATTTAACGTCACTTATCTTCAATCAATCATAATATTTTTAAATGTTTATAGAAGAGCGTATTTATAAAATTATTTAATCATTGTTAATTCAAACTCTTTTTTGTGAAGTAACTCCCAAGTGTATTGTTTCTAATAATGATATATTTATTCTGTCTTCAGGAGCGTATGTATGAGCTGGAAAGACGTGAAGCTGAATTAGCGTTGGAGGAGAAGCGTCAGTTGGAGGCGAAGAGGACGCTACTCCAAGAGGCTGCGCGAAAACAAGACGAACCGGTAGACGACAGCAAGCTTGTCGAGGCTATGTTTGATTTCTTACCAGATTCCAGCAGCGAAGCGCCTGCTCCCAAAGATACATCGGTGTTTAGTGATTTGCCGCAACAAAGAGCTGATCAGCAAGAGGTAATTCAATTTAATAAGGGTGTCTTGAGAATTCATATCACATCAATATACCATTTTTTCTTAATTTTCCACGATTGCCAACTTTAACTATATTACTATTAAGTCAGAAATGATTATCATTTTAGTCTATTGATATCCTTTGGTTAGTATAGAAAAGCAAGACAAAAAAGAGAGTATTTGCCGTTCTCACGTTTGCCATGCTAGTAGGTGAGCGCATTATCCTAGTAACAGTCACAGCCTAAGCTGCTGGTCTTTCCGTGGTATTATGATATTATGTCCTTACTTTCCTCCTTTTACAATACTCCGTGGGTAATCATGGTTGGGTATTATGTATGTGTACATTTAAATATCTTTTATTTAATAGATGGTGACACCGATGCAGACGACATCCGAGGATGAAGAAGACCTTTCAGAATTCAAATTCCAAAAATTTGCCGCTACGTATTTCCAGGGCAATGTAACACATCAATATTCAAGAAAACCTTTAAAACATCCCTTATTACCTCTACATACGCAAGGCGATCAGTTGGTGAGTTGAGTGTAATTATCGTCATATCAATAATAAATTAACATCAAAAAATATTTAATATGCATCATCATTATGTTCATACATAGCCCGTACCGAATAAGTATCTAATAATATCGTTACTATTTTTTTCAGGCAGCTCAAGCTTTATGGGTGACCATTTTGCGGTTCACCGGAGATCTTCCCGAGCCACGGTACCACACAATGGATAGAGATAACACATCAGTCATGTCTAAAGTAACAGCTACTCTAGGAAGAAATTTTATTCGTTCCAAAGAATTCCAAGAGGCTCAAATGATGGGTGTGGATCCAGAATCATATTTAAACAAACAAAAACCGCGATCTATACGACACAAGTTAGTGTCTCTGACGTTGAAACGGAAAAATAAACTGGGTGAAGACGTTCGGAGAAAACTTCAGGTACAAAAAAACTTTAGAGCCGTTTTTTTTTAATTACCATTACATTGTCATTTCATCTGATTATTATTCCTTACAGGATGAAGAATACACAGCTGATAGCTATCAATCCTGGTTAGAATCAAGACCAACATCAAATTTAGAAAAACTGCATTTTATAATTGGTCATGGTATACTCCGTGCAGAACTTAGAGATGAAATATACTGCCAAATATGTAAACAACTTACAAACAATCCATCAAAATCTTCACACGCACGAGGATGGATATTACTCTCTTTGTGTGTGGGGTGTTTTGCACCAAGCGAAAAATTTGTTAATTATCTCAGAGCTTTCATAAGAGAAGGACCTCCTGGTTATGCTCCGTATTGTGAAGATAGATTAAAAAGAACGTTTAACAATGGCACAAGAAATCAACCTCCTTCTTGGCTCGAGCTTCAAGCTACAAAATCAAAGAAACCTATAATGTTACCTATAACTTTCATGGACGGTAACACGAAGACCCTTTTGGCAGATTCAGCGACTACGGCTAGAGAGCTTTGCAATCAATTATCTGATAAAATTGGATTACGCGATCAGTTCGGTTTTTCTTTGTATATTGCTTTGTTTGATAAAGTTAGTTCTCTCGGAAGTGGCGGTGATCATGTAATGGATGCAATATCTCAATGCGAACAATATGCCAAGGAACAAGGGGCTCAGGAGAGAAACGCGCCATGGAGATTATTCTTCAGAAAAGAGATCTTTGCACCTTGGCATGATCCAACCGAAGATCAAGTAGCTACTAATCTAATATATCAGCAAGTTGTAAGAGGAGTAAAATTTGGTGAATATAGATGTGACAAAGAAGAAGATTTGGCAATGATAGCAGCCCAACAATACTATATTGAATATGGTCAAGACATGAATACAGAACGTTTGTTTACATTATTGCCTAATTACATTCCAGATTACTGCTTAACGGGAGTTGAGAAAGCAGTTGATCGATGGGGTGCATTAGTAGTACAAGCATACAAAAAGAGTTATTATGTAAAAGAGAAAATTGCAACGTATCGGGTTAAAGAGGATGTAGTTAGTTATGCAAAATTTAAATGGCCGTTACTGTTTTCGAGGTTTTACGAAGCATACAGAAATTCAGGGCCTAATTTACCCAAAAACGATGTTATTATAGCGGTGAACTGGACGGGGGTGTATGTAGTGGACGATCAAGAACAAGTTTTGTTAGAATTATCGTTTCCAGAGATAACAACAGTGTCAAGTCAAAAGACTAACAAAGTATTTACTCAAACTTTCAGTTTGTCAACAGTGCGCGGAGAAGAATTCACATTCCAAAGCCCAAATGCGGAAGATATCCGTGACTTGGTTGTTTACTTCCTCGAGGGACTGAAAAAGAGATCCAAATTTGTGATAGCTTTACAAGATTATAAAGCGCCTGGAGAAGGCTCTAGTTTTTTAACATTCCAAAAAGGAGATTTAATTATTTTAGAAGAAGATAGCACTGGAGAATTAGTTCTTAATAATGGCTGGTGTATAGGACGGTGTGAAAGAACAATGGAGAGAGGCGACTTTCCAGCAGAAACAGTTTATGTGCTACCTGCATTATCTAAGCCACCTCCAGATATCTTATCATTGTTTTGTCAAGAAGGTGCACAGCATGGTCGTCGAGTGCCGACTAGTACATTTAATGGAACTGATACAAGGGACAAGCCACACACGCTGTTAGAATATGCATTGGACCACTTCAGATTGCCACCAAAGCGTACTGTGTCTAAAGCACTTACACTTTCTACTGCCAAAAGAGGAGGTTCGGAAGAGCTTTGGAGACATTCTCGAGAACCTATTAAACTGCCTCTGTTAAAGAAACTTCAGGCCAAAGAGGAGTTAGCAGAGGAAGCCTGTTTCGCTTTTACAGCAATACTAAAGTATATGGGAGATTTGCCATCAAAACGACCTCGTATTGGAAATGAATACACTGATCATATTTTCGATGGACCTTTAAAACATGAAATTTTAAGAGACGAAATATATTGTCAAGTTATGAAGCAATTGACAGACAATAGAAACCGAATGTCTGAGGAAAGAGGATGGGAATTAATGTGGTTAGCTTCAGGATTATTCGCATGCAGTCAGGGATTGCTTAGGGAACTAACTTTATTCCTAAGAACTAGGAGATATCCAATAGCTCAAGACTCTCTACAGAGACTCCAAAAGACACTCAGAAATGGACAGAGAAAATATCCACCACATCAAGTCGAAGTAGAAGCTATACAGCATAAGACAACGCAGATTTTCCATAAAGTGTACTTTCCAGACGATACGGATGAAGCGTTCGAAGTTGACTCTTCGACGCGTGCGAAAGACTTCTGCCAGAATATAGCACAAAGACTGAATCTTAGATCCAGTGAAGGATTTAGTTTATTTGTTAAAATTGCTGATAAGGTAATATCGGTGCCGGAAGGTGATTTCTTTTTCGACTTTGTGCGACATCTAACAGATTGGATTAAAAAGGCTCGTCCTACTCGAGATGGCATCACACCGCAATTTACGTACCAGGTACGAAATTAAAATAAATAATTTTTGATAAATTACCCATGCAATTTTAAAAATGACGGTTATAGTGTAAATTTTGTTTTTAATTGCACCATGCATCATAATCGTCTATAAACATACTAAATTTTGTACATTTGTAGTTATTTTATAGATAGATAGATAGATAAAATGGTTTATTTGTCCATGCAGTACAAATATACAGAAACAAGCAGATACAATGTTATAAAGGGTGTATAAACGATGGCACATTCACATAGTTATATTTACAAAAAAATTATTGCTGTAAGTACTGCAATGGTGCAAAAAGGCCGTAGCTCAGTGCAAATGTTGCTACGGAGTGAGCAACGCACTGGTTTTCAGCTACCACCTTATTTAGGAGCGATTTTATTTGAGAGGTGCTTGTGCGCGTACACAATATCTATCTATCTATCTATTTTCCTGATTACAAATTACATCCATCCATACAATCAGTTATTGCTACAAACTTTTCGTGTCAGGTGTTCTTCATGAAGAAACTTTGGACAAACACCGTCCCGGGTAAAGATCGGGCTGCGGACGTGATTTTCCATTTCCACCAAGAGCTACCGAAGCTGTTGCGCGGATACCACCGTTGCGGACGCGAGGAGGCGGCGCGCCTCGCAGCGCTCGCGTACCGTGCCCGCTTCGGTGACAACAAACAGGAGTTACAGACTATACCGTAAGTATTCACTATTTCCGATTTGCATTACCATGTTGCTTCTGTATCCGGAGCATGAGACCATATGAAATCAATTGATGTGTTTTAAAATAAATTGTTTATTTTCGGCAATAACCATATTACAGAAATACATGCTGTTTCGTTGCTTTATTACGCGTAGAAAGTTTATGATTTTATTACACTCAAACATAATATTTTTTTATAGTTACCAGTAGTTTTTAACAAATAAACAATTATTTTCTGTTTTCAGACAAATGTTACGCGAACTAGTCCCAGCTGATTTGATAAAACTCCAGAGCTCGGCGGATTGGAAGCGCGCTATCGTGGCCTCCTATAACCAAGACGCTGGCATGACGCCCGAAGACGCTAAAATCACCTTCCTCAAAGTTATTTACCGGTGGCCTACCTTTGGATCTGCCTTCTTCGAAGTGAAACAAACTACGGAGCCCAATTATCCTGAACTATTGCTCATTGCTATTAACAAACATGGTGTTAGTCTGATTCATCCACAATCGAAGGTATGTTCTTTCTTAATTTATATTAATCTGGTTGCTTTAATGCTTAAGTCTGCTTGTAAGACAGTGTAATAAAAAATTAAAGAACTTGTGCTGTACAGACTCAAGGATTAAAGTAATACGTTTGAATGTAGTTAAGAGATAATACTTCCAAATATAATTTGATAAATACTTACTAGCAACAGTTATGGAGCCGTTTGATCAATAGTTTTTTTTATTTTGTTCAAGGAATATTGCGACTCATCGTCTTTGAAAAATTTTACACGAAATTAAATGTTCCTACCTAAAATAAACAATTTATAGAAACAAAATTAAACGTGTATGGAATTTTTACGCATAAATTAATAAATTTCATCATATTTATTTAAATAAATAACCTGTTTTCAGGATATACTGGTCACACATCCATTCACAAGAATCTCCAACTGGTCGTCTGGCAACACTTATTTCCACATGACAATTGGGAATCTAGTTAGAGGATCCAAACTCCTTTGTGAAACTTCATTGGGCTACAAAATGGATGACTTGCTCACTTCCTACATTTCCCTAATGCTCACCAACATGAACAAACAACGCTCGTTGCGAGTCAAATAACTCAAAACGAAACTCGTTAGAAAATATTTGGAATTTATATGTGTATATTATTATATAGAATTCAGTTGCTTATTATTAATTTGCTTTCAGCGCGAAATATAAAGGACTAATTAAAAAGTCGTGCTTTGTTTCAAAATTTAATTTATAGCAGTGTTTATAAATAATCATAATAGATATACAAATTCTGCTAATCCATAAAAATAAGCAGTAACTATGCGTTGACTTCATCCTCTCTACGCAGTAATGTTATCTTGCCATACGCAAATTATTTTAAAAATGTATCGGCATTAGATATATACTGGTATACTACTGTTTGGTGCATAAATGGACATACTATAACTTACATTAATGCTTTAAGATAAATAAATGAATCATATAATTTTATCATAGTCTTTGGTTTAATAGGATGTATTAATGTGAGCTAGACATAGGAAAACAAAATGGTCGAAGGATAGAAATAAAGAATAGAAACTGGGAATGAATTTACATAGAATGGGCTGTTGTACGGAGAAATCTCAAGACGTTCATCGTAATATTGAATCATCATGATATTGAAGTATTAATGTGTTATTTTAACACTCGACTTATTTGGTCTGTCCGTAAGCGAAGAAAGATCATGTACTACTCGTATTTGTGTTTTATAAATGTTAGGTGAAGAAAAATGGCCTTCGTCACAATGAAATACCAAACTATGTAAGAATAGATACAATACAATTGCACAATGCGATTACATTAGCATTAGATAATACAATCAAACCTTATAACAATTAAAATCGATATTTAATATACCATTACCTGTAACACTGATCCGTCCAAAAGTTTCGTATTTTATGCAAATATTTGAAAAAAATTTACTAGAACATTAAAAATTATAATCTATGTATAAACCTAGAAGGAATTATATTATATGTATAAGTACAATTTATATATATTTCTTTGGATTTTTTAAATTAATATCAATCATAGTCATTAAAATATAACAAAATAAATCATCGAAAATATAATTGAGTGTTAGAAGTAATCTTAAGTATTAAAAGAAGGCATGTTTTATAAACTGCATTTAAATAGTCCAATTCTATTATAATGCAGATTACATTTCGTGCCATTTGTCATATTAAGATCTGCAATTATACAATTATTTATACAATATAAGGTGATCGGTAGAGACGCTTTGCGATCAAAAATGGTAAATAATTAATATATATAGAATTGCCTAATCATATAACTAATTTAATAAAGGGCCAATATTAGCGCGTATAAGAATCAAATTTTTCAAAAAACGTTGAGTCATTTCTCATACAAGCTAGTATATCATGGTCCGAAACCAAGACTAATGATTGAATGGGTGTCTTAAATTGTTTTCTTTTTTTGGTGTACGTGAAAAATATATTTATATTATCTACAATGTTGAGTTTATAACATTAATATTACTATTACACTGCATGATAACCTACAATGTATTTATTTAATTAAAATACGTGTAAAGTTTATTATCATCAATGTTATGCCATGAGTTTGGAGATGTTACACCATGTTTTTTTTCTTTGCTTTTAATTTTTTTGAAGTTGCATTTGTGAGAGGTTGTCAACATGAGTCACAATGAATTGCGTTGTTTTATTTTCTAACAATTCCTTTTAATATTAGCATTTAATAGTTAAACAACTGGCAAGGACAGGAGTTTCGATTTTGTACAGATTTTTCAGCTGCTCTTTATAATTTAATCAAATTGATATGTCTTCGAGTGAAGGCTCCTAGGCCCAGCAGTACCATTGGAGGTCTGTAAATTTCATTTGACTTAGTTTTTATTAGTTTGACGATCATATGACTCTTCAAATAGTAGATTTTGTTTTCAGCAAGGGCAACGACATCGCTTCTGATTCCGCTGCAGCTCAAGTAGAAGAAACAAATGTTACCACTTTGTTGCACAAAAAACAAAACTATTAACTCCCTGTACTCCGTGATAGTGGTGCGACTAGTCGATAGTGGTGCGACTAGTCGTTAACATGTTTAGTTAAAATAGCTAGCAATAATTTTAGTATCGACTTTTTATTTATTTAAGAAGATGCCGCTTTTATAATAAAATTTGTTATTATTTATTCATAATTCAAAATTTAGTAAATAAACGTAACGTGCTTGCTTGTACGAAATCCTCTATTATGATATCACAATATAATCTTGCTTGTAGATGAGTTTAAGAAGTATTATATATGTAGAACTGAAATATTATTTATGTTAGCAACAAAAGAAATGTAAGACTTAAATTTAGCAGCAATCTTGGCTTGAACAATTAAGGTAAAAGCGGGCTATTACAAAAACTGTTAATTAGACCAAACAAAAAATTTATATCCGCAATAAGGTCGTGAGAGTCTCCCACGGCAGCGCGGTCTATTCTTGCGATCTGAAGAATAATGATGGCTCCATTGTAACAAGCAGCAGGAAGTCATTTATCTAACATCAAGAATATGAGTGTTTAGAGCAATTTTGTGTCTGATTTCTCATCCTAAAGTATGCAATTTAGGGTGACGCGTCACTATGTAGAGTGTCAACCAACTCCGATTATGACAAAGCATTATGTTTTGGCTAAACACGATATCATGTTTGAATGCCTATTGATAGCAAACTGACTCTTGAATTCTCACAGTAAACGAGGGATTTATCATATTTAATAGGTTTGAGAAGTCACAATTACGTATGACAATTTAAAAATCAAAACGCAAAGAAATTAAATATTACGGTATATTTAAAAACAGAAACTATCACAGAGAAGCAGCATCTTTCAGTCTGATAGTCTACCGTATACTTACAATGATTGAAATATTGCTGCGACTTTAACATCTTGCCAAAAAATACTAGATAAAATCAAGGATGTCTATTTGGTGGAAGATTTTTACGATTATAAATCTCATGATTACAATCTCATGTTTCTCGATAATTTCCTATATTTTAACTACATGCGTATCTTCTATAGAATACTACCATTTAACATGAATAATGCGAATCTCCCTTTTAGGTGTTATAAATAAATTATAGACTTTGCTTGATATATCCAGCGAAAGTTAAAATACCAATTTTTGCCAAGGGAAATTCGTAGATCTGATATGTACTTTCCAAAATTGACAAGAATTAGAACTCTGAAGCGGAAAGTTCTTATCAGAATTTTATGAATCGAGATAGTATTGAAATATTGTTAATTTGTAAATTCAGTTATAGTAGCTTAACTTAAAAAACGTACATTCTACTATGTTCAGCATTCTTTTGTAATTATCTACATGAACTGTTGACTTCGTCTCTCAACTCACAATAATTGCCGCAATCGAAAGCCATTAAATGGAAGACAATTGTCATTTTTTTCCAATTGTTTGTAACTGTGGCGATTGTTAATACAAGAAAAAATATTAAGAGACTGGATAACGACCCACATTAATTATGACATATAGTTATTGAATTTCTTATTTTAATAACGTATCCACTCTTAATGATAAGGTTTTCGTTGCAACTTTGTATTTGTTGTCAAATGATAAGTCATATTTGCTCGGCTAGATGGCGGTTGCAAACATTGACAGCTCTGCTATTTGCAACAGAGTAAAACTTAATAAAGAGTAATTTTCCTGTTAAAATGATTTCCTTACCGTGCATCTATCAGATTTATAATAATAAAAAGCGGTTATATTTTATGCGGTTTTTAAAGTAAATGCTTTATACATTAAAATTCTAGCATGTGATAAGCATAATTATGATTAAGTATGAGCAAGTAGCAGTAAGATGCGGCTCTTATCAAAAGTTGCCATAACCCATTCCCACGCCCGGAGATGATACGTAGGGAAACACGAGCACCGCTGAACTTTTCCCACACTCTGCATATCTCGGCTCCATATGTATCAAGCAGGCAGTGCAAAAAAGCATAGACAATGATTCAATTGTGTACACATAGCTTTCTCACAGTCCCCACTCAGATGTGATCGTGCGTTAATTAATTAAAAGGGGGTAAATGACCAGTCATCCGGATCGAAGTCTCTATTAAAACGGAAGCTGCTGTTTGTCATAAAGTTGTTTCCACTAGTAATTTCATTCAGCTCTCAATCTCTCTCACCGGAAAATAGGTGGGTGCCGCCTTAGAGTTTTCTACTGCTGTCAAACAAATAAAAGCAGTCGCAACTGTTTTATGGTTGGGAAAGTCGCGGTGGCCAGATAAGTTTCTGAAACATCTTATTTCACTAAAAGACGAACGCAACTTGATGACGTACGAGTGGGAAAGACGAAGGTCGGGGATTGTTTATTTATTTATACACAACGGGCAAACACTTGACCTCAATTTAACATGGTGTTAAGTGACAATGAGGTCGTGGATGAATGGGCATGCCCGTTCGGAATAGTCTGGCTCTCATTAGTTGACACAGATAAAGCGATAGCGTTAAGACATATCACAAAATCGAGTTGATGATGCTGATCTGATTAAGAAGAGTGTAGCAATTTATTTGCATTCACATATAAATAAATAGTTACACAAACATACTTGGTTACAAAACAATAAGCCATCTTGTGTGTCACTTTTCATGAAAAAGCAACATCGCAATTTTTTCAGATTTTTTACAAAATGTTCTTTTTTATTACAAAGAAGCTTGCCCAAGCGTAAACGTAATTTCCATCGTTTTACTATTCTCCACCAGGATATTGCAGAACCTTAACAATGTAGAAAAAAAAACGTATTGTCGTTGCCTCTGAATAATGAATGAACTGTTACGTGTTAAATAATCGTCACTATTCCTTTGACACGTCACTGTTATTGATACTTTTCCGTCATCTTGAGTTTTTCTTCGTGCTGCGTATATTTGAACAGTTCATACATTTTTAACATAATAAAATTTTCGTTACAATTTTACTACCTATTATTGCGTTTTACAACTTATCCTTATTTTGTTATTGTCCCGTACTTATTTATTTTTGACTTTCAATTAATTAGGCTTTTTGGTAGTATAATAAACTTAGACCTTTTCGTCCATCTCATAATTTTACAACCAATCGAGCTAAGTAAGTGTTGGAAACTGGTATTGAAATTAAAAATGCACATTTGGTTAAAGAAAGTATTGTAAAGTTCTAAAGATACTGATTTCTTAGTATTATAGACAAAATCACTGGTAATTTTTTTACTGAAAAGATAATCACATAACTTACCAATGATGATACACTACTAATAAACAACTAATAATACGAACAGGACAGATATATAAATTGTTCATCCGGATATACAAGAACATAAAAGTAACTCAAGATTTATTTTAGCGTTACTGTTCCGTTTAATTTCCATTTCCATGGTCCCTCAGCGTATTCTTAGACGCCGTAGCGGATATAGGAAAGTCCAACGATTAATTCGAATCCATTAAACAAATCTCTTTACGATTTCGCGTGTTTAGTAACGATTAAAGCAGTGTTATTATTTACACGCCATCGTTGTGTCGTCAGGGGGCGTCACGGATCGCATGGAAAAACTCTATTACAAACAAGAAAATTTATCGTAAACACGCTACTAACAGTTATAGAACATGTTGAATGGGGAATCGATGTAATGCTTTGTTTTATGAATGATTTTCATCGGATTTTCATAATACTTACACGACCATTACTAACTAGGCAGCATCTATAAAAATAAATTAAGTGTCCATTTGTAAAATAAAACATATATTACTTAATACATATGAATAGTTACCATTAATCTTAAAAAGATAATTTAAAAATTTTCGTGTTTCTTTGTTCCGTGTAATTTCCGAAATCGGACTGTTCCAAGGACCTAGCCTTCAAAGACACGTTACATGTGGATTGCGTCCTGTACGAGTAAGTAGTAAAATATAAAATTGGACTCATCATTAGGTTTCTGGTGACTACAGTTGACGGACGACACCTCCGGTTCCCTTTGATGACAAGGTAGCCAATCATTAATACCTGGTCTTCACACTAATTTGTAATCCCATTGGCCGTCGGATCTTTGCGCGGTTGCCTACTTGATCCTATTCCAACTTACTCATCCGCTAGGATACACCAGACATTTGCTATATCTAAATAGAATTTTTAATGGTATTAAAATATATTTTACGATCAGTTAAAGATCTCTTGCCAAGGTTTCCTTCTACAATTTACATTGAAAATATTCAGGGAACTCATTGTGTTTACAGCATTACATTGTTTAACGCTTTTCGGGTCTAAATAATCATTAAGTTTTACGATCCTCTGATTATTTTAATTAAACCAATGTTTTAATTTGCGTATGAAATTTTGTTTTGTTATGTCGTCCAACTCAAATCATGAAACTCAAACGTGAGAACTGTCGCGAGTGGTTACTGAATAATAACGTTTGATTTGGACAAGAACGCTGTAATCAGATAAGCTTACAAATAAAAGTTAAGAGCGTGTGAAACTGCCGTCTACGGGACGCCGCAGTTCGCCGTCGAACAAGAAGCGGCGAGATTACGATCGAAATTAATATTTTTCATAATTATGAAGACATTATATTCACGTAAAGTAAATATAAAGATTGTATTATTCAAATCAAAGCATGGAACAATGGCGGATGGGTGTACACTTGTGATAATCATCTGAGGTCAGCCCCGCCGGTGCGGAACGGTATGCGGCGGGGAAGATGCCACTTTATTATCATGTGAAGAGTTTTTGAAGACATTCCCACACACGGTCACTGATTTCCCGATTAACTCTGATTCATAACCCGCTAATTACCACCCTCGAGTGCGGTTTGTTTTTAATTTAATTAATCGCGATCCGAGTCAACATCCACGCTTTGATAAGCCCGTGTGTGGGAACTTAAGAATTACTATTTTTTTTTATTGCCACTTCAGTATCTTGCGAAGTATAAATTCTAATTTTAACTCAACGCGAACCTGCTTCTTAGATTTAAAACATAACGAATGCCGAATCTGTGATTAGAACTTAAAAATTAGTAATGAAGACATTAAAATAAGTAGCTCTAAAAACTATCAAAATTTTTATAATGAATTATTTCGGAAATAAACAATTATATTAAAACCTTATGAAAGAACTATTCAATAAAGTTACGTGTTTTTTGTCTGTATATTGAAACAATCTAATGAAAAGGACTGACATTAGCTATAAGGACTGAATGAAAGAAATTGTTTGTTTATATTCATTTTTATTAAAATATTCATGATTTAGAACGACCGCTTGGATTGAACTGTTCTTTGTTTTCTGAACCAGTTCCGTAAACAATATTTTTACCGAGCAGTCAACTCTTAAATATGACAATCTTCAAATATACGATATACCAAATGTAAAATGACAAAAAATGCACGAGTAAACAGTACTTCAGTGTAAAAGAAATTTTTTTTTTTATACACTTTATATAAAATTGACGATACATTCGTTTCGTGGCATTTAATACTTAAACATCGTAATACTGCAATTCCGTAAAATTGTCTTGTAATTAATTGTTTTTATAGCGGGTATAAAAATATCGATAGAATTTTTGTACTTATCATTTCACTTCCGTATGGAATGTTCGAAATCACACTTTTCATTATAATTATACACACCAAATCGGTTTACCAAATCATAAAATATCTAAAGACACGATAAATAAATAGAAATTTCAATTGAAAGTTTTCTATAAAATATAACAAATGTACTATAGTCTAAATCTAGCTACATAACTAGTTGTTCATTAGAATCTCGGTAAATATACATACGTACAGTCAGACGACAGTGTTGCGTGCCATATATATAAAAAAAAGTCTAAAAAGTATGTAAAGCGATCGGGTGGCCGAATGTATCATAGAAAAACCTTTTGCCACATTTCGACCATTAAAAAAAACTATTCACAAGTAAACCCCGAGTAAGCAGTGACAATGTAACGAAACATATTTGGTTCTTGTCGTCTCTCACACTCGCATATCGATATGCCTTACATGCAAACAAACTTACAAACACTCGCGTCTTAAATAAATTCGAGATATCATTCTCCCCAACCATTGAACTTATAATTTACGTGAGACAAAACGAAGTCGCGGTACGAGCGATTACTTGTCATGGACATTACAGCTATTTGGCCCCGAAGAATCGAATCTTAGAGCGTAGAGATCTATTTAACGTGGATCTAATCTCAATATGGCTCCCATTGAACGCTGAGCTACTAACTGCTCTATAAACTATACGTTTCTAAAGAGCAAACATTTACAAATGTATCAAAACAATGTTGCAGAGGGTTTAAGAACCCTTCTAACGTTTACAAAAACAATAACTAACAATGTGTGAGCAACTTTTTTAACACGTGTGAGATGTAGATTAAGTTTTAATAAATGAAATTGTGAAAAAAAACCAAAGGACTTATATTTCATTTGTAACGCACAAACGGTATTATTGGTCTTGTCTAAATTATCTTAGTATAGTATTTTGGTGTCGTAATCTCGAGGAATAACTAAGTTTAATATTAAGTTTAGGCACAGACTGTCGTATATTCAGGAGACCATTCGCTTCGCGAAGATTTCAAACGCCGGCCGGCAAAGCTACTGACTCGCGCCGCGGCACTCCCTTATAATAAAGCTTTCTATTAACTATTCATCGCAACATGTCCCCGAGTTCAAAGCCACACAAGCTTATAAACTTATATTTTAAGCAAAAACTATTTCAGCGAATCGATTCTAAATCCTAAAACCGAGTCCGTTTGAAACTGTAAACACCAGTACACATATTTTTAAGATTAGTATTGACTCTTATATTGTTAAATTAGAAAACCAATCCATTTCATCTAAATTAATTGCTAGTTATCGTCATTAAATGCAAACAGTTGAGAGCTGTTGATGATTTGAGCAAGCACTTTATGGCGGTAGGGGGAGCGGCTAAGCTTTCAATCGGCGATATGTTACGATGAATATCGTTAGGCACTATAGAAACTAATCTACTAAGAGTCCTCTCACTCACCGATCTTCACTTCAAACACTTGCTAGTTCACCAAACCACTCATAACTCTTTGGATAGTCTGTCAACTTTGCAGAAGTTTACGTTCACTGCAGACTGTCACCGAGTCTGCAGTCTATTGGCTATTGCAGACTGTTGTCTGGCAGGCGATGCGCGTTGTCAGGCAGGCGGTGGCTGGTGATGGTGTCGTGGTGCCAGGCCGCGGCTTGCTCGGGCCGCATCACGTCGTCCACCGGTGGGCACACCGGCCTGGGCCCCGGCTCCGGCGTGTACGTGAACGTTAGGCCGGTCGCGTAAATTATACCATCGTTTCTTACCAATGATACCGGTACCTGGAATAGAGGTTTAACCGATTACCTTCCTGTAATGCGATAGGTACTGCAGGACGTGATTAAATCAAATGAAATTTACATTATAAAAGTTATAACATTTTTAACCTTTTCAGTTTAAGCACTTCGTTACGGGACATTTTTTCGATTACAAATAATTTAATGATTTTGTTTTACGTTACTTTTTGTCAAGGCAAGTCAGATTTTTCAACTCATGTAATATCGGCATTGCTAACACGGAATACTTGAATCCTCAATATTTCTATATCTTTACAATTTAAGAGATGTACTTTACATATTTTCCATCCAAAGATTGTCTGGAAGAAATCGCTCATAGTGCTAAGACCGCCCATTGTGCATTTATCCATATAACAAGCAATGTTATCTGTTAATTTTCTGTATCTTTTGGTGTGCAATAAAGTATTTTCTATTCTACTTTTGACGATAGAGTTCTTTCCACATATTCCGGCAACTTCCTCTTTTTTTGACTTCCTTTTACAACACAACTCCTACTTTCTCCATTATCTGTTCCATATATTTAATCCCCAGTCATCCTTTTTCCGTATTTCTTTCTTTCCTTCACGATGTTTTTAGGACCGCTTAAATAATATTCTCTAATACCAATTCCGTTTCGTAATTGAATATACAATCTAGAAATGACTGCGGGTTTATCATTATTGTAACAAACCGACAACAAATATTACCAACAACTCCAAGCAGCTACAAAAAATATTTTCCTAATGCAACTTTATATACTACGAACTTTCAATAACCTGACATGAGTTAGTTAAAAGATATATATCTAAATATTAATATTTACATAGAGATTGAGAGAACTTTTATTACGCGATAAAAATTTGTTAATTCCATGACGAGAACACATCATATACGTAGAAAATAATTAATTCAATACAATGTATGAGTCGTTGACATATAATTACATCGATCGGCCAGCCGTGAGTAATAGGAAAACCATTATATCTAGTGTTTTACTTGCTGTGCGAACATTAGATATTACACAAAATTTAATGCAAAATTAACTGCAGACTACACGTGTTGACAAGTACCCCTTTTGGGAGGTCCTTCAGCCAACAATAGGCATAAACGTTATTATTATATATATATATATAATAATAATATTTACTAGTGGTGGGTAATTGCCGTCTAGATAGGATCCACCGCAGCGGGTCTACATTTCTGTTTTTCGATTTGTAAGGCCCTGTAGCTAATTAGCTGTAGCCAGTAGGGTAACAACTAG
This sequence comes from Byasa alcinous, assembly GCA_018246375.1. Taxonomy (NCBI): domain Eukaryota; kingdom Metazoa; phylum Arthropoda; class Insecta; order Lepidoptera; family Papilionidae; genus Byasa; species Byasa alcinous. The sequence continues at coordinate 17,695 of DWMX01000187.1, forward strand.
AACTCTAGACGTGTGAGGAGCTAAGTTGTGTAAACATTCTGGCAACACATTGTTATGGGCAAGCTTATCTTACTATAAGACAAATCTTGCTTAATACGTTTAGTCGTTAGTTCGATTTCTTTAAATTTTCTTTTTTGTCCTGTTTACAAAGTTAGTAATTATTTTATAAATGATTACATTACCTGGGTAGGCTGTCGCACCCACAGCCACTGCCCTCTGAACTGCGATATATCGGGCACGACACAAAGCATTGACTCCGCGCACCGGTACATCGTCTCCGCTTCAACGTCGCCGAACCACACCTGCAACGACGGCGTGAAGTTGTCTCCTGCCAGCTCCAGCATCGCCACGTCACCGCCGCCGTTAAGATTGAGCGAGTGCACTAATGGCACTGGCGTTACCGGAGACCTGGTGCAAAAAATCAAACTTTATTACACTGTCTAATACAACTTTCTTTGCCGACGGCATAATTTCTTTTGATGTATACGAAAAAGGATTCCCAATGTTATATACTCATAACGATAAGATACTTTGCTTTATTTTTATCCGCAATGGGCTAACGTTATTTAATTTCTTTCACATGGTGTTGTTAAGTGAAAAAGGGGCTGTGGATGTCGAAACGTGTCCGTCTCCAACACTCCGGCTTTCCATGACTTTCATGTATGAAAAACAACTATTTCTTCGGGATTTTCAGATGTGTTGGGTGAGTTTGCGGCATCTCTTTCGGATTCGGAATACACCTCTAGCCTCTCGAATAATCCGTTTGCTATGTTAGCCTGTTTCAAGCATTCGGAAAGCGGTAACCAGCACAGTTGACACAACCTCGATGCCGCGAGACCTCTAACCATCTTCCCTCCCAGATCCAACAATATCCGTTACTGTTATCTGTTCAATATTATTTAAGAATTAATATCGAAGTTTTTTCAACTACACTTTAGTTTTTTAATTGCAAATTTTTTTTTGCAAACAGAAATGGTATAATCTATTGTACTACGAAAAATTACGGGACTAAACCAAATATCTGGTTATTGTTATTTAAAAAAATATCTATTAGTATTGTTATATTCTACATATTTTTTAATGAAGCTCAACTTACAGTGATAAGGAACATACATATTATTTTTATAGTACGAGGCGACCAGACGAGCAAGTCGTTCAAGATGGTAAGTGATACGCTTACCCATAACAACGTGGTGCTGGTTAAGATGGACACTGCACCACATCGCGCTCGTCGCCTTGAGACATAAGGTGGTTAAGTCTCGTTACCCCAGTAATTTCACTAGCTTACAACGCCCTTCAATCCGGAACACAGTAATGTTTGCACACTATATGGCAGTTGAAATAAGAGCCGCGGTGGCACCTACCACCACTAAATTATTACATTGCGGTTTTCTTATCGGTTTATATGGAACTGTTAGCAGAATTTGGGCCATTGATAAAATCATTAATAGTTGTAAATGAATTATAATAACAACAAGAAATGTTAATAATCAGTACAAAATTCATATAAAAGTTTATAATTACAGCAGCAATAGTTTTTTCAGAATATCATCTGGTAACTAGCAAGGCAGGGACAACTTTTGTAATAAATTGTAATTTGCTATTATTCAATAAAAATAATAAAATATTCGCTACTATTCAAATTATGCTCTATTGCCTTGTAATAAATACAATTTGTTTTCTCTGTTTGTAACTACATTAATGGATAAAGGTTAAAACAAAAAATTATCATACTTTTGTTTATTAAAGATTTTGAATTAGTTCTAAAATTTTCTTTGTTATGATTAGCACTGTTGCTTTAAATATATAGTCAAATAGTCTTGTTTTTTTTTTAAAGAAACAAAACTTTTTTGTACTTTTTTTACTTTTAAATTTGTGTTTAATCTTGCAATTTACTATATTTTTTAATTTTGCAGTTTATGTTATGTGTATGCAGCTCATTTAGACTTATAAATTATTTTAACAATATCCAACATTTGTACACATGTTATGTGAAGCATTCTACTGATAAGTACATTTAAGTTAACTTCATTGGTTTGATACAGATACCTTCATATTCTTCTTTGTGTAATAAATGACTATTTTTGGTAATTATTAATAAGTTTAGCATGGCATATGTAACATTGTAACAAACCAACATAAAATTTAATGCTAATATGAGGTCCCAAAAATTAGTACATTACAATATAGTTTTGAATGTCTTAGTACTTATGTTTTTTATAAAAAATAAAACAATTAATTAAGGAAAATTACACACCTTACTGGTCCCATTCCTTCGTAAAACTGATATTCAGCCTTATCAGTGGATATTATAGTCCAACAAGCACCATCATTGATCATTTCCTTATTTGGTTCTTTTGGGCAAGGTGTAGCTTGAAACTGGATGATGCGCTCTTGTGACAAGCAGAGGTACATCCTCTCCGTGTCTTTCATATAAAATGCACACTTATGTAATTGAGAGACTGGATCATCAGCTTCCAATAATGCCATTTGCTTATCCACCTTGCATACAAAAATATTTTTGTTAACTTTATACAGATTTATTTTAACTAAAAGATTTTACCTAACATAATATTGTTTTTAATCAATTTTTAAAATAATTTTTACCTTTCTTATTATAAGACGAGGTAGAGCCATCCCAGTCACCGAACAGACTAGCTTAACTGTAGATCCATAGTGGACATAGCCATCTCTCACAGCAAACTCTTCTGATTCACTTTCATTGTCATCAAGAAGATGTATTGTAAAAGCACCCCATTGAGTGGATGAAGCATGAAAGTTACCATTTTCCACATGAAGGTATCTCGTCGACACAGTCTGGGATCTCAGTCTATTAAATAGTGCCACCTTTGTTCCACTAGCTATACATAAATCAGCATTTTTTAATGATTGCTTTTTCTTTGATGGTTTAGATATAACTTTTATTCTTTTACTATTAAAAATGCCTATATCATGCCCATTACCATAAAACATTTTGACAGAGAGCATGAAATGTTTCCTTTTGTCAGAATCTGATATGTACAATGTTTTAGCTGCGCAATACTGCTTGCCATTATTTAAATCTAATTGTTGCATATCTTGATCAGAGTTGCCTATGCCAATGAAGGCACATAGCTGAGAAGCTTGTTCTGTTTCGCCCTCGCGAAGCATGCGTTCTCGACGCAGCCGCCATCCATCACCAAATAAATAAATACAAGGTGGTGGGCAGAAGAACCGTTTCTCATTTCCGTAAGATTTCTGAGCGACTTTTGCATGTAATATGACGACAACCATATCAGAGCGGTCACGAAGATAGCGTTCCATAGCTTCGCGTGTGAGGCGGCGCTCCTCCGGGCGGTAAGCGCCGGCGCCGGGGCCCGCAGCGCTTGCGTAGCGCGGATACAGCGCACCGTGCTGTGGCGGCGGCGACGGCGGGCCCTGCGCCATCCCGCCCGCGCCGTACTGGTGCGGCATGCTTGCCACCTTTGCTCTCACCTTCGTCCGCACTTCATGACTGATCGATCCAAAAACTTACCGCACATGGCGTAGCTTTTGAACTATTATCTGTTACTGAAGATGCAACCATCACCGAGGACTACAACCCATAATACCAGCCGAAATTGCTAATATCCTGCGTGATCAGTGGAGTCTCTTTAATAAACTCTTATCTATCGTAAATACTTTATAAAGTGGTCTCGCCAACGTCTATCGTTTCTAATGACTGTTAACTTCTCGATCGATACACTTTTGTGTTATTCACGGCACCATAAATAAATAATTACGATGGGAACTCAAACACACTTCATTCAAAAACACCTGTTCGATGGTAGAAATTTCGTAGTCTCGGCAACAATCCACAATTTACTGTTTATTATTTACTTATGTTTGACGAAACATTATATTTATGAAACTCGGATCTACGGTGTTTTGTAAATATTAGTTAGTAAAAGTTGTTAAAACTTGTGTTTATTTCGATATAAATACGACAACGCTTTTAATGGGATCTGTCAAGATGAACCATAGACAGTGGACGATATACAAGGCAAGCGTGTTGTCGATTACACGCGCGCGAGTAAAATCGAGCGATACGAGGTCGGCTCCGACGCGACTGACAGCCCGGCAGACGGTCGGTCATAGGATGTGGGGTTACGCATGGGGCGTGAGAAATAAAGTGTGGGAAAGAGTGGGCGTCGCGGCGTAGTAAAACATTTGATATTGTATGTAGTTAACGAAACACTGACGAATGCGCCAGTAGCAGGCGGTATTTCGGTTTGTTTGTGTGCGTCGTAAATACGTCGAGTTCACAGAGCGAAAACGTTGCGATGTGTGAGGAAGAGACCGACGATTGACCGGGGATCTCGTGGGAAACGACCTTTGTTATGTACACTGATATATAAATTAGTTAAAACAAAAAATCTGATCTGGAATTTAATCACACGCGATGGGAGTCACTGGACTATGGAGGCTGATTGAGCCCGCGGGGAAGCCGGTGCCGGTTGAAACTTTGGAAAACAAAGTGCTAGCCGTCGGTATGACAATGATGACTAATGAAATGATTGTTAATAAATTGAAGCAATTTGTTGTAAAACATTATTTATTTCACCAGATATATCAATTTGGTTACATCAGATGGTAAAAGGATATCAGGATGCAAAAGGAGCTCCTATGCCCAATGCGCATCTTATGGGATTATTTCAACGTCTTTGTAAATTATTATACTTTAGAATTAAACCAGTTTTTGTTTTTGATGGTGGATTCCCAGACTTAAAAAGAGAAACAATAGTGAGTTAATTTATTAATGTATATTTCAATTAATATATTAAATAACTAGATACAATAGATGACCATTTAATGCATTTTATTTTGGTGACTCATTATTATTTCTACATATCTAAAGAAAAAGTGTGAGGCATGGTAAGCAATTTAAAAAATATGATAAGACTTATCACATAAAGATATTATTATTTACACTACATTTCGTTTTAAATAATCACATATTTATTAACTTATCAACATTTACACAGACTGATCAATAGTAATTTTTAATTAATGTATTTAACCAAGATTTTCTTTGTTATTTAATAATATTAGATAGAGTCCTTATTGCATTGGTTTATGGCTGTAAGGAGACTAAACAGTATATTCTATTGCAATGTCTTACAAATAGTATTCTTATTTATAAATAGTTTATGAGTTCACTAAAGATTTCAGTACTTATTCTTATCCTAAAATGATCTTGACAACCAAAAATTGTTATAAACTCAGTTTTGTTCTGACAAAGGTAACTTATGATGCCCGAAGACTAAAATCTTATACAAATTTATATATGAATAGAGATACTCTCATTAAATGATACAGCTTTGATTAATAGGTAAAAACGATTTCATAAATTAAGGGAATTGTTTTCAGGCTAAGAGGCAAGACAATAAATCTAAATATAATTCAGAATCTGAGAGATTAAAAAGAGAACTTGCTATTCTACTTGGTAAAAAAACTGCATTAGGTAGTTTATTGGGGCAACAAATATCACCAAAGAAGACAGGTTTATCTGAAGAAAATAATGATGACATTTTTAAGTTACCGGCCCTACCACAGAGGGATGAAGAAACAGAATCTGAGTATGTACAAGTAACTCACAAATGTGACTTTGTATATTTATTTTCATATCATAAATATTTTTTTCTTTAGATCAGAAGAGGAACAAAATTCAAGTGCTTCCACAGTAGATTTGCATACTGTTGATGTAGAATCTGAAAACTTTAAGAGCATGCCTGCTAAAGAAAAATATGATTTACTTGTTGAACTAAAAGAAACTAGAAAGATGAATTCATGGGGTAAACTTCACACATTACCAAAAAAAAGTGACAATTTTTCTGATTTTCAGGTTAGTATCAATAAAAAAGAATTCAACTTATCAATCTGAAATAATTTTATATAAGTTTCACTTTTACTTTCCAGATGCAAAGATTACTAAAACGTAGAAAAATACAGGAATGTCTTGAAGAAACAGAGAAAGAAATGGGAGATGGTAGTATGTCTTTGAATGAACTTGAATCTTTATTAAATGAGGAAGGAATTGATACAAAAATTGAAACATTACCTACTCGTCGTATTGCTTCTAATAATACTACCAGGTTTTTACTTATTAATAACGTAAAACAAGCCATAGCTGATGCCAAAAAGAATCAAGAGTTACTTAAGAAAAAAGAGGATTTAGAACTAGAAACAAATTCTGCACATAATTCAGAATCAATAGTTAATACAGAAGATGATAATGATGAACTTCAAAAAGCAATAAAAATGTCTCTAGAATGTATAGAGGAACCCAATACAAGTGTAGGTACTTCAAAAACAGATGAGTCTTGGACCTCTTTTTTGTCAGATTCAGATTGTTCTATTAACTCCTCTGAAAATGATGATGGATATGAACAACCAGACATGTCAACAGCAAAAGCGTACATTATGCAATATAGTGACTTTACTTATAAGGCTGTTGAAGATATAGTTGCGTCAAATAAAATTACTAACAAAAATAAACTCAAAAATAACAGAATAAATGACATTATTGAGGACCTTCAAAATGAGAAATCTATTATAGAGGATAATACAAAATTATCTTCAGATGAAGATGAACAATCAGTAGGAAACAAATTAAAAAACTCTGGGGATCAAAAAAATTTTTTTGAAAATGCGGTTGATTCAAGTAACTTTAAAACGAATGTTATAGAAAAATCTGTAATCTGTCTTGGAGATAAATCAATTGATACAATTGCACTTGACACAACCACTGATGAGGACACAAAACTATCTGAAATGTGCAAGACAAACAATACTAATGTTCACAAAACTGTTAAAAACCAAGATGATGATTCCACTGACAGTGAGTTTGAAGAAGTGCCTGCAAAAGACAGTCAACTTAACAAAGCCGTTGTTGAATTAACTCTCAATATGGGAGAGGCGCTTGATGATGATATATTTGCCGACGTTTTTGAAGATAAAAATACGGTTGAGATTATCAAGACACAAAAAGAAGACAGAAGTAATTCTAAAAATTTAAATTACGATGAGATTACAAATAATACAATAAAACAAAACCAGATTGACACCCCAGAGGTTCATGATGTTGATATTTATAATTATCAATCTAACTGCATTGAAGAAAAAATAGCACCTTCAACTATAAAGAAAACTGATAGTAACCACGAAGATCAGTTAGAGCCTAACATTGCACAGTCTACTGAAAATAATTTTAAATTATTAAGAGAAAATAGTCTAACAAGTAATTATTATGTAGATGATAGTAACAAAAATCTTAATGCAATTGATGAAGCAATAGAAAGCACTAAAACTGAGGGTAAAAAGTCACCGAAGTCATTACTCTCATCACAAGATTTAAATAATATGATGACCGAAGTGCAGAACAAAGAAGAAGATTTGTTGCAGGAGAAGGGTAGATTGGATCGTATTGGACGCAACATTACCGAGCAAATGACAAAAGAAGCTCAAGAGTTACTCCAAATATTTGGTATTCCATACATAGTTGCTCCGATGGAAGCAGAAGCGCAGTGTGCATTTTTAGAAACTACAAAACTTACAGACGGTACAATAACTGATGACAGTGATATTTGGTTATTTGGCGGCAGAACAGTTTACAAGAACTTTTTTAATCAGAAAAAACATGTGATGCAGTTTTTATCAGAGAGAATAGAAAAAGCATTCAGTAAGTTATATCCTAAATGACTATGATTTTTGGAATTTAATTTGATACTATAACAATAAATATAGAATAGGAGCTGCAGTTGATTTTTAAACTGGGGAAAGATACTTTGCGTATACCGGAACCTGTCCCTAGTCCTATAGCTATCAGTCGATAAAAGAAGTGTTACTATCAGGCGATAAAGGCCGTGTAGCTATCGAACGATAAAGGCCGCCACACTCAATCGCCGTGAAGCTGGCAGGGCTGCCCTTAGTCCTACCCTGAGATCACAACTAAATTGATTTATAACTAAGGCGACAAATGTATGTACTGTCAGAGGTGAAGGTCAATTTTCAAAATGTGTGAAAAATATACAATTCCATCAATAACTGTTGACAAAAAACTTAACAAACTTTATCAATAAAAAAGATAGTCACAGGGCAACTTAATTTGCAGAATAACCATTTCATTACAAGTAAAATTTATTTTTGCAGATTTATCAAGAGAACAGTTGATATTATTAGCCTTATTAGTAGGAAGCGATTACACAACTGGTATATCCGGCGTGGGACCTGTGACTGCGTTAGAAATTCTAGCATCATTTCCGTTTAATAAGAGGCAGTTGATAAATGAAACAATCAAACAGGCGCGGTACGCCCACATGGTGGCCGGATTACAAGATTTTAAAAAGTGGGTGTTAGCAGGAAAAAGGACGGATAACACAAGTTTAAAGAAAAAGCTAAAAAACGTTCAATTAACGGATGACTTTCCAAGTATCAGGGTGAGTAATTTCAACTTCATATCGTCATCATAACCGATGAACATCTACTGCTAGAAAAATCTTTCGTAAATCAACACAACACAGGGTCTAGCGCTATTATGGATGTATCATACAAAACTACCAATTACGAACGAAACGTGGACCCGAAATCGAACCAGGGATCTTTGTGTTGCAAGATATATATGTAGAGTTAGTCATAAAGGCAGATACAAATCTACTTGTGACGTCTTTTAAAAAGGAATTTGTTTTTTAACATAACTGCACTTTGTAATGAAACAACAAATTTCTATTATAACACCCGATAATGAATTGATTAGAAACCATTATTGATTATAGGTAGTACAAGCGTATCTAGAGCCAAACATTGAAAAAAGCGATGACAAGTTTACATGGGGCAACATAGACATAACTATATTACGAGATTACGCTAAAACAAAATTTGGATGGTCACAAAATAAACTTGACGAAATTATAAAACCGGTTTTGAGCAGGTTAATTCAACGGAAGACACAAACATCTATTCAGGATTACTTTAAGAAGAAAGTCGAGATTCAGTCACTAGAAGATCAAATGAGTAAGAGGGTGAAGGCTGCTGTACAGCGAATGGGCCCAGAGAAAACTGCTGAAATAAATACAGTGGAGGATACTCAAGCACAAACGAGAAAACAAAAATCTAATAAACGTAAAGCATTTGATAAGTGTTCAGAATCACAAGCTTCGTCTGTACCATTATCAAGTAAAAAGAATAGAGAATCTGACAGTGTGGAGATGGTAACTAAAGTTGTTGATGTAAATGAAAGTAACAGCAACAGTTTTGAAGTAATCATTCCAAAGAGTGATAGATTCCAAGAAATCATACCGCAGAGAGAGAAAGATAAACAGAATATTCTACAGAACAAATTAAAAGCGATAGAAATTTTCAGAAAAACAAAAATCGATAAAAAATCAAAGCGCACAAAAAAACGAGTGAATAGACCAAAAGAAAGAGCAGAGCTCTCGGAAAGCAGCGACGAAAATTAAATCCAGATGTGTGTACGTTACTTAAGTATTTTTTTTTTAAATAAAATGCAATAATTAAATATTAAATTTATTGTTTACATTTACATTTCACTGTTGAAGCAGGTTTTAACATTACCTAATACATTTCTCGCAAGTTCAAGTGAATAAAAATTTGCTTATGCTCACACAAATAGTTATAAAGAGGAAATATTGCTAGTTAGTGTTTGCCTATGTAATAAAAAATATGATCTAGATTAGCCGGCGCGTTCATTCCATATGCCGGGAGAATATTGTATTGATTGATTGTTTATTGCACACCTACCCGCACTTCGCCTACGCAGTGGTTAAAAGGCGATAGAGGAGACCCCTAGTCCCAGCAGTGGGAACATGTAGGCGGCTGATTATTTGCTGTACAAAATTAAATGCATGATGAAGCTCCGGCCTTCTGGACAAAGACAAAAATTTATTATTATTTTCAGTACTTCATGTTTTTGTGTTATTTTGCATTGATATGACAATCGTAAATTCAGACCTTATTCTAGTCGCTAATGTATATTTACACGCTTCATGACATATTTTCAGTTTTTTCAATGTCAACTAAATTAAAAATAATTTTCATACTTGCAAACAAATAAATATAGAAGATTTAGAAATGTATAAAAACATAACATCGGATATTGTGGTAGGAAATTATGGTTATCACCAAATATACGGTGGCGAACCAGGACAACACCTAATCGTATCTAAACTAACACTCATAGTTTTAGTTATAAAGCCGTAAATAGCTGCTTCCGTCATCGACCCAACTTAAGATTTCATACGTTAAAACCTTATTTACAATGACTGAAAAAAAGCTAAAATAAAACACCGACAAATGAATACACACCTAGAAGAAAATAATTTTATATCGATATATTTATAACATAAGTTTATACAATAAAGGACATTGTGTGTAAGGCTATCACTTAACACTTCCGTAACAGACGAAACGTAACGCTAACACAAAATAAAGTTAAAAAATTTTGTGTAATAACTTTGCTACAAAGTCACAATCAGACGGTCTTCGACGACCGTCCCGTCTACTTAGCCTAACACCACAGATGTCTAATCGACCTTAACAACGCTATAAATCTTCCTGACGAACCAGAAACACGCCATGAAACCGATGGTTCCGGTGAGCAGGAAAAATAGGAAAACCATTATAAAGGTGTAGCCGAAGTAGAGGAACGTTGAAGCGGCGTCTTCGATGTTGAGTTTGGTGACAAAGTAGTGGCAGCAGTAGATGAACAGGTAACCAGCGGTGGATCCGGAACTGAGGAAGGCTCGCCACCACCAGTGGTAGTCCTCAGCGCACAGGTGGAAGTAGCACAACAAGATTGTGGTCTCCGAGCAAGTGATCACCAGAATTACGAACACAAGGAACAGGAAGCCGAACATGTAATACATCTGAAATTAGACACACGGACTGTTAAAGTTTGCTTACGTTCAATAATGTAAGTATACTTCACCGCACTTTAATAATCTGTTAGTGTTCTTTGTTGCTAGAGAACGTCCAAGTAACGCATATTTCTGCTGTCTAGCAGCATGCAAACTATGCTGTGTTCCAGTTTGAAGGGTGTTGTACAAAGTGGAATTACTGGGGTAACAAGACAGCTTCTTGTCTTTCATGGCGAAGCAAAATGTGGTGCATTATATATAGTACTAGCGCTTCTTTATCTTTATCACCATCAGGTGAAATTAATTGCTTTGGTCAAAATACAGTTGTTATACAGTAATAAAATGATTCCTCCGATAAAAAATTAAAAAGGTGGTAGTGTCTTCGTCTCTAGTTAGAGTGCACCCATATCTTTAGTTCATACTTCTTCAGTACTTAATTCTGCTTGAAAGTAATCTAAGCGCCACTATTATAAATAGCTGTATTGAACAGATAAAGAAACTGTATAACCTGACTGGACCAGAGCGAGTTGAGTATAAAGAACAGCTGTATGAAGATGCATCCGAATGGAAGCACGCCACCCATCACGATACCAGGTATGGGCTGCGTGTACAAAGACTGCTCCGGGATTTGGCGAGGGATCTGATTTGTGCGCACGGGGTGATCCAAAATCTATAAAAGACAATATAAATTAACTATCTCCTTGGCTTAAGTTAAATTTTATTTAACGCCATGTGTAAGTACAAAATATAATAAACCTTACCCTCTTTCTAAATCCAAAGTAAGCGCCTATGAACGTGAGCGGCACGGACACTCCGAACCAGAGAGCTAAGAGAGCGACCAAAGTGGAAAACGGCACCGCAGCCGATGAACCTTTGCCCCACAAGACGAGATTCATTATGAAGAACAAAGAGAACACCACCCTAAAAACAAAAGATAATAATCCGCTCATTATACACACTACTGGTACTGAAGGCTTTCTCTTCCAAGTAAAATATTAAGACCATTTACTAATTACGCTGATCAAATGCAAGTTGGCGAATGTAATATGTCCTGACATCCATTTTTTTTTGCCCTCGATAATGGCGTAAGTTAACCATGTACTTGTTCTTACCCTGGACACACCATCGAAGTAAGCAGAATGTTACTCTTCCACCGTCTGCCACCAAAACTCTTGTAAATCCTGGCGCTCACGTATCCTGCTGCGGCGCCCAACAACACCCACGCGACCAGCGCGCACGTCATCAAAGCTCCTCGGTTAGCAGGCGACAGGAAACCGAGGCAAGCAAACGCCAGCGTCACTAGTGTCATACCGAATACCTTAACAGACAAATTCAAAATTAAACCATCATAGTCGTGCATGCACACACTGCTAATAAAGTACTATGTATGTTCTTTGTGTAACCTGAGAACCGGATCCAAGGAACACAGCAAGAAGCATGCCCCGTCGTGGTGGCCTGAATACATCACCATGCACCAACTTCCAACCGAATTCCTCCTATCAAATAAGTAAGAAAAAGATATTATTATGATATTATGATGATTAAATTGTCGTTCCCATTTAAACTCATATCTCCAAAATTACCTGAGCATCTTCACCACACTCCATTTGATTGTACCTCGCAATGTCTTTATGCAGTGTTCTTAACAATATCATAGCAACCATTCCGCTGAGAAACAGTACAATAACTAAAGAGTTAAGTATAGAAAACCATTGTATATTTGTTTGCGGCATTGACTCCAATATGTAGTCCCATCTCGATGACCATTTTATTGTGTTATTCTTAATGAACTTTACACTGTATGAGTAGGTAATACTAAATTGGTCATCTTTCAGGAGAGTATTGGGTATCTCCAGAAGGTTACGGTTATTGCAATCCAAATGATCAGGGTTTGCATGATTGATACTTGCAGGTTTAACCTGTTAAAAAAATATCAATTACAATTTTTTTGACACAAGCAGTAACTTGACTTGAAGGTAAGTACTACATCCATGATAATGATGTCCTGCTAGTTAGAGTGATATACACCACATTGTGCTCAACTCCTTACGAATTACGATGTTAAGTCTCAATAGTCTAGTAATTTCAGTATGTAACTGGAACACAGTAATATGGGCATGAGGGGTGGATAATATGTCTGCATAAGAGGATAGGATATTAATTTGCTTTAAATGCTATTTCTGTTTGACATTCTTCAAACAGAAAAAATATGTTATTTTACAACTTATTGTTACAAATCCATTTTCAATACCAACAAAACCTTTGAATAAAAAAAACAGTTTTTCTTTTTCAATCAAAATTGTTAAATTAAAGGAACAGCAGAATTGATTTATCAAAAAGAATTACATACTTTTGCAGAAATAATTCGTCCTTCGTTATCACCGAATCCAACACCCCACTCCTCCTCTTTTCCGCTATGATATGTAATTTCCAAGTCTACATGATTGAAGAGGTAATAAGGGCCAACCTTGTTTGGTATGTTATTGACAATAGGAGTGCATGTATCCTAGAACACAAATACATGTAATAATAAATTGCAAGTGTAATAGAATGTAACCCATTGATAATTTTGTTTAGCATACATTGTACAAGTCACGACAAAACCTATTGTAAAACTTGAAGTCAAGTACATAATACACTCATACAAATTTTCTTATTATAATATATGTTTAATACCTACAAATATGTTCAATTCTCTGATATCATCATATTGACATCCACTGTTAATGTCTCTATCTAAAAATTCTCTCACAACCTCAATGTTAATAATGAACAAAATAACTGTGAACCAAAAAATTGCTGCTTGAATGAATTCCATTTTTTTTATTAAATAACGAAAGCAAAAAGACAGGAAGCAGATTAATGAGATCTTTAAACAAGATTATTGCTTGATGAGTTTTTGATATTGACATTATAATAAAATTTGTAAAATTACCTAAAATTAAAAAAATGTTGTTGATCACAACATAAAATTTCCAGGAATGTGAATGATAACATGAAACAAATGATACATATTTTTTGTAGCATTACAAACCAGTTTAAGGCTCTACATAATTTCGGTAAAAGTAGTATAAATTAACATAAATTTGGTTAATTCCAAATACTTAACAATTATTCGCCTATAGAGAAGAATGATTTTCTAACAATTGTTCATTTAACTTACCATATCACTTCGTACTTGACATCCCATTGGGAATCCAATACTACAATACACCTTTCCATCTTCATTAACTAAATAACACCATGTCACTGGCATATTATCTAAAATCCAGTGATGTTGGTAATACAGCGCCATCCCCATTTTGAGGAGGTTTAACTTCTTTATTGAATCAGGATCGGTACCCTTATAAGACTTGGTGCATACCGCTTTACATTCAACATTTTCAAGGAACTTAAGTTTATAAGGACTAGGTCTTATTCTTTCTCCAAAAACAACTTGTCCTAGGTTTTCAACTGGAGATTGTGATTCATCGGATAGGCAAAAGTCAAAGTGATGATACTCAAAAGGAATAACAGACTCCTCTGTGTTAAGCCTATTAACAAACAGAGGAATTTCGTTCTGAAAATAATAGTAATTTTAATTATAGGCCCACAAACAAATTTAGTCTGTTATACAAATTTTGATATTAAAAATTTAGAGTACTAAACTCTAGCTAAATAAAATTATCGTAATGTAATATTATACGTAAATACAAGAAGTCAGGCTTGATGTAAAGTAAGTTATACCAATTAATCGTTAAAACTTGTGGAACAATCTTATCAATATTACAAAGGTTTATTGTTAAGTACAATAGAAACTATGTCGGCTTGTAAAGTTATATGTTCCTGAAAACAAACAGGTGGTTATAGTTACTTACTTTACATGATTTCCCACTGTCTTCGCCAGCTTTACAATAGTTTACAGGAGCTAAGCCGGGTAAATAAAATGCCTGACTATATGTCAAAAACATTAATGCGCACAGCACATACGATGGCAAAGCCATGACGTGAATTGTATTTTATATTACGCAGAAAATACTAATTCCCAACTATCATAAATCGTACAAACAAAGAAATGAATCCCACATAATCTATAAACACTAAAACACTACAACTGAAACAATTTTCTTCTCAATATTAACAAATTTTCCGACAGCCAATCCCATCAAAATTGTACTTGGATCGAAAACGTCATCAATAAAATGTAGATAATATTCCAACAGCTATACATTTTTTTAATGGTAACATTGACAAAAGTAATATCATTGTTAAAATGTTTTCTCTGCAGTGGAAATTGTAATATTTATCAAGAAATCTTGAAGCAGTTACATCGACATATAAATTTTTAACCAACTACAAGGAAGGGAATGCTGAATAGCAACAGAGGAGTTAAATTTTAATTATTCTTCTTTTATAAGAGTATATATCAGTCGTGCATAAAAATAAAAAAAGTATATTTCTAATTGTTCATGAAAATATATTAAAGCAACAGAGACTCGGCCTGAGGTGTCGAGCACTGCCGAACCTCCTTAAACAGCTACACATACGTGCATACGGGACAATAGACAACTAAGAAAGAGGAAAAAGAAGAAGAAGAGTGAAGGGAAGAGAAGTTTTTATTGCGCAATATAGACATTTTCCAAATAAGCTACACCGTTATTAAACCTTCTCTTCTGTTTTGAAATAGAATTTTTACTCAAACAAACGGGACAGAAAAATATAGATACAACTTTCTTTATTTGCACATTCACATCCAAACCATAGCTTATACCGACTATCGTTAGAAGTTATGTGTTACTACAATTTTCCATTACCTACCATGATCATAATAAATCAGGAAAAAGTCATCATTAAGAATTACTGATTGTTAAGGGTATCTTCTGGAAAAGACTCCGCATTTAAAATTTACAAACAGTAACGATGAAACGGAAGTTGATTTGCAAACACATGCTTCTATACTGGCTAGACGTACACTTTTAGTTCATCAATAGTTAACAGACTCTTCCTTGCTGGGCACAAAGCCTACATCACATCGTCAATCCGCTTTCTCGAGGGCTTTCCAATATTACAGCTATTGGTATGAAGATGACACACAAAGACTTTACCACCACAACCAAAGTCAGTTATTGTACTCATGTACCTTGCCCATTGGCACTCAACGCCAGCGATCCATATATTCCTTTGGTTAAAAAATAATACCAAATTGTTAAAAATAAATTAAAATACAACTTAAAAGTACCACTTTATTACAATATTTACACAACCATCGTGCAGTTATATACATAAAAAGACCTAAGACATACATAATAGCCTGTTTGTGTTAATCATAAATACTAAAGGCAAATGAACATATGAGAACTAATACTGCGGAAGACGACGACGTCTCACTAAATTTTTTTCGTCGACCAGTGCGGCAGTATCTTTGTCGAGTTCCACACCGCGCACAAAAGCAGATATGAGACCCAGTGCCGCTGGTGCCTGGTCGCTAGGCACCATGTGTCCTGCGCCGCGGATCATGACTTCGGTTAAATTTCCGGCTCTCTTATAATATCTGAAATGAAATTGAAAATTTTATTCTAAAGCATTATGTTTATTACTATTATGTAGGAGCATTAAACAACTGGAACTTGTTAACACCAAAAAGGATCCGTTTAATCTAAAAATGTACCTAATGATTTTTTGCTGCAAGGGTCTAATACTTGACCTTAATTTTTCATGATGAGTTAGATATATCCTCTTACACATGATTATCGGAACTCAGCAATGGTGCACATGACATATTAAAAACATGTGCCGAGTAGCTAGCCAGGCGGATTTATAAAAAAATCTCTAGTACCCTCTAAGCGTTTTCACTTTTCCGGCCCCGCAATATTACTTGAGACCTCAGTTCCACATGACAATCGGTTTGGCGGCGGATACAGATTGCAAAATATATTTTAATACAGTCTGCTAATCTACTACAGATGCAATATAAACAAAATTAAATACTTATTATGATACCATTGGTAACTTTAACTAAATTATTTAATAATCAAAATTTTATAAATAAATCTTACCCTGCGACTTTGCTGTCGTGGTACCACGGCATTCTCTTCGCCAATTTAAAGTCCGATGTGCCAGAAAATGAGAGTGAGTTATAAGTGTTTACTGATGGATGGTACGCTACGATGATGTCCAAATGACCGCTGAAAAAGACACCCAACAGATTTTTAGTTATTTTCAAGATATCTTACAAGTAACATCTAATAGATTATTTTTAACTTGCAAGTGGTTGGTGGATGCCACAGGACAACAAAAGCTTACATCATAATGTATTTTTTATTAAGTACAAGTTTGTGTGATTTACTTAATAAAATAAATGTTAAGAATATACACAATTAATAATAATATGGAATTTGAATGTATCCTAACTATCAAGGAAACTTATCTTAACTAGCAAGTATGATGGTAAGATATGTAAAGGAAGCCTACAACTTTAGATCAGCCCAGTGAAAAACGCTATTGACTAGTGATATACATAAGGCGTAGAACAGAAAGACATAATCATAGAGAGGTGGGAGGAGCAAGCAACTTTTACATATAAGTAAATGATTTGAAAACAGCGGCTCACTTGTAAATCATAACTCTATAATTCTCCAATAGCTCTTCCAACCAGGGTTTGGCACTGCCCATAAAGTCTGGTACCAGTTTCCTATAAACAACTCCAATAGAGGTGAAGTTGGTGTTGCCAACGTGAAGTGCTCTCCGGACGTCGTCCCGTTGAATGAAGTCTACGTAACCTCCCTCGAGACTTATATCGTCTTGCAGGTAGTTGTACAAGTTTGAAAGCCGTGCCTCGGAGATGAACATTTGGAGAAGATAGTTGTAGTACTGGGGAAAAATGGTAAATTTAAATATAATTAGACCTTTTTTTTATTCGACGAAGCAACGAAACGGGCAGAATGTTCACCTGGTGTTAAGTGATACGCGTGCCCGATATAATTTGGCGCTAGTTATGCACACTAATATTTGGTGGAAGAAAAAAAGAGCTACGGTGTTACATATCTAAATGGTCTCTGGCAGCTGTTATCTTTCACCACTTTAATGTATCAAATTATATTTATAATGAAAACTACGCAGTGTAGTTTTCAAAAATGCTTTTTGTAAGTATTCAAAATCGTATCACACAAACTCCTATCCGGCGTAATTCATATATATTTCTGAAGGTATGTATGTATATATGAATGTATTTATTATATATATAGTTGTTTTTGTTCTGATCCCAACTTTTATATTGCATTCTTACACTTGTCTTCAATATCTCCTGTGTCCAAGTGTTGACTAGTAAAGAATACCACGCAGACAACATACGTATCAGCTTAAAAATAATATATTTCTTACCGCGTAAGCTTTAAGCATTTCTCCATTGTTAATGAACTGTGTGACGGCAGTCTCGAGGTGATTCATGGCGTCAGCCACTTTATCATCCAACAATCCGACCTCCCGCGCGAAGTAGCTGTACCGTTGCAGTGTTAAAGGGTCAATGAAACCATTGCCAATTGCTAGACCCTGGAAAAGAATCAATAGGATATCTTTAAAATTCTTTTTACTTCTCAAAAGTTTTGTATAGGAAATTATATTATTTTATTAACTTTTATGCATATTAAAAAGACGAAATATATTTAAAACCACGTATTTTTATAACAAACTATTGTCAATTATTTTTAGCAGAAGTAGTCGGTGAAAATTCTAAAAAAAACATTATAATAAACAACTCACTTATCATATGTATATCAACTTCATTACTTATTATATATACAGCACACTTATAGATATCATATGTCTACCAAAGCTGTTGTTTTTGGATAATGTCGGTTTCCTCTCGATGTTACCTTCTCCGGAAGCCCAATCTCAGTGAGGATCGAACCGTCACTTCTTCACACACACTTGCACAAATAACATTTTATGGGATTTCAAATTATGACTTTTGGCGGATACCAATAGAGTCATTGTTCTCTTTTAAAACTTATTTTACGTTATTTCATACCTGTAGATTAACTGGCTCGTCTTCTTCTCGGTGCCAATGGATTTGGACCGCCAACGACGGTATGTGTTTCCCTGCGTAGGACTCTCCCGCCAAAGTCAGAGGAGCTTTCCTCAGTTCCGGGAACAATGTCAGGAACTGTTGCAGAGCTGTGTACAAGTTTTCACCGATCTGCCGTAACAGTGATGTGGTGTTAATAAATTAAAGTTTATTTATGATTTATACTTAAAAAATACTTGTAAAACTATTAAAGTTCTTCCGAAAACAATATAGTACTGATTGTGTTGAAAAATTACTGCGCTAAAATAATGAACGTTATTCATTATCATCAGTCTATTAAAAAATATATTTAGGACTAAATGTAGTATTTCCCAATGTCCATCAAATATTATGTGCAATGGGAGTGTAAAACATATTTGTGTATAACAAAAGTATATTAACTCCTCTTTTATTATAAAGAGTTTAATATTTTTTTATGACCTCGAAAAATTACTATTTTTGTTTTAAAAACTTCGCAATGTATTTGTTTTTTTTACGACAGGGATTATAAAGAAAGACATATGACGATAAACAATTCGCTTGGCTGATATCTTCAAACTACCATGCTTCTGGAGCGTATTTTGAAGATTTCATTGAGCTACGCACCGTTGTCTGGTTTGTGGCATAACCACGGTCGTCGTCCGTGAAACTGAAACCCGTGCCCACTGGGTTATCGATAAACAGGAGCGAGTGATTTTTGCCCCAGGAGTATTTCATTTCTACAAAAAAAAAATCATAAAGGGTAATTTTTTTTTTTTTATACTACTATGCGACGAGACGAGCAAGACGTTCACCTGATGGTAAGTGATACGCTTGCCCATGACAA
>DWMX01000188.1:0-37434 GCA_018246375.1 Byasa alcinous
ACCATCTTAACTAGCGCCACGTTGTTATGGGCAAGCGTATCACTTACCATCAGGTGAACGTCTTGCTCGTCTCGTCGGAAAGTAGTATAAAAAAATAATAATAATAATAACGCCATCAAGATCACTCTGTCAAAAGTGAACGACACGGAAGTTGAATCCTAAATCAAAAACCGCGTCAGCTAAAGGAACCCTGTGAGAATTTTATGGCGGCCATTTTTAGCGAACGCGTCGTTCTATTTGGCGAGACTCTGGCTCTTTTTAGTCTGTGCTTAGGCTATTTGTTTCCTTGCCAAATCGAAATACGAGGCCCGTGTAGGAAGTAAACAGAATGATGCCGACATTCGCGTTTATTTTATTTGCTAAATCACATGTTTAAGCGGATATGAAGTATATGTTTGTTTTCAACGTATAATATAACGTAACGCGATTATAACTAAGAAGGCAATGTTTTTAGTGATCTAAATAATGTTTGCTTTCAAAATAAACGTTTTTAATGCATACGAATTAATTTCACATTAACTTAGCCCTTTGAAGTCGTTTTAATATTGGTTGAACCCAGAAGACGTAATTTATTTTATATTATTACATGTCCCAAAGGACGCCTGTGTAAACATTAACAAAATCAAACACTTGAAAGTAAAAGGGAACAAAATTAAATCAAATTTATCAAAATTTTTAAGATACGTTTCTTGCGCAGAACTCTTATATGTCATACTAAATATAATACTTATATTGTACTAATGTATTATACTCTAATACGTAAAACTAGTTATATTATTCCGTATATAGCTATACTCCAGTGAAAGTTATTTCAAAATCGGAACAACTGTTTCGGGACAGTAATTTTTTTAGTATAATGAATATACTTAAACTGGTTTTATCTTTAAACTAGTTAGGATAGTTAACATATTTACATTACCGCATTGCGCTCAACTTTTCGAGACAGGATAAACCTCGTTCATTAACCACGCCATATAAAAGTTAACTTTGTCATCTCGTCGTTATAATAAATAATATTAAAAGCTAACCACGTATGCCTCGATTGACGAAAATATATTCCAATGTATGTTAAATAAAAAAACAAGAAAATCATTGATTCAATTCCATTGGAAGTTCATTTTATAGATTCATCCAGTCAGGGTCGACTATTATGCTAAATGAGTTTCCGATATTGCTTCTATTAGACTTGGTTCTTTATCATGACCTAATGTTGTATAAAATCACCTTGAATGTTATTCGTGTAACGTAGCTTTATATTGGTACTCTCTTTAAATTAATTTTGGAGATGCTTTTCACTGTAATGTCTTTTAAAGTTTAGTTTTCTTGTAAACGATATCTCTTTCGGAATACTCGGAGTAATGACAATATTAATTTTGGTTTTGCATGTACTTTCTCCTGTTGTAATTTTTGGTGATGATCTTATTCGTTTGTATATTTTGATATACGGCCAGATGAATTGTTGTTATTCCCAATTTTTCACTTGAATAGATGCTACAGTATTTTTAACATTTGCAACGGTAATTTTTTTTTTGTTTTATTACTATTATTTTTTAAATATACTCGCCGAACTTTTTGACTGTGTTAAATATTAACCTTACAATGTACGAACGGCGATCTTACCGCTTCAGTATTCGCGAACCGTAACTTCGCGATTGTCAATCAAGCGGATGAAAATCTTCACAAAAGTGCTGAAGTTGAAATAATTTCGATGAAAACTTAAACATTTGAGCTTTTTCATATCCACCAAAGCACGCACTGCTAACAGAATTACGAAAACTTTCAAATTTAAATTACTTGTATTTAAATAATATTATAGCTAGACAAACTCAGGTGTCCAACGGACCTGAAGAAAATACAATTTGTGTTCTTTTGCATAAGAAAGTTAAATTAATAAAATATCCATACTTTATAACAAAACATTGAATCGGAATAGAATCTAAAAGGCAAACATCACGACAAACTTTCATCCAAATGATAAGGCTATATAATAACAGAAAAATCTTATAAAGATTTCATTCATCATCATCTCAACCGATGGACGTCCACTGCTGGATATATTTGCGCTGTTTGATTTCATTAACAACAGATAGTTATTAAAAAGTGGTTTGTGGGTCTCCTTATTATTGTCTGATGATAAGTCTATGGAAACCTATTGATACATATGGTACGTGTGCTGCTTGAAACTGTCTAATCAGGTTACGGGGTTAATTACCATGTTAACGAGATTAAGACGTACGATGTTGATTCTTGTATCACGGAGATATGTGTAAACATTTTAACAAGCAATGTTATATGCAGACGTAACACTTACTGCACCTGCTACACCAATATATTTATATCATTAAATAACACAGCAGTCGCCATATTCGGAAAACTAACAACAAAGCTGCGTACTATATCATATATGATAAGTTAGCTAAAACACATGATGTTTTATTTATTCATTGCGCTTCGAAAACGTGTAAGTTTCATATAGAGAATCTTTGAAATAATGTGATCTGTCTGTCACTGAAGGCTAATGAAAGAAATCAGAGTAACCGACTCGGGTGGTTATGAGAAGCCATAGCATTTTATAAAGGTTTCATCTAACTATGCTCTGCGTGTCACAAGAACAGAGAGCATTGGAATATGAGAATATGATGAATAATGATAAAGCGAGATGTGAATTCGTGTAAGGCTTAGCGGACTTGCGCGAATCTATCATTACGCCTGCCACAAAGCCTGCTTTTTAAAAATAACGGAAAAAGCCAGACGCCTTCGCAAACGGGGCTCCATTTCAGCAATACTGAAACGGAGACATTCCGAGAATACTAATGCTTGGTTAGCAATTTTTCCCCACCATTCAGCGTTTGAAAAAAGGAGCGATGACGGATAGTCGGGTATGATCCTTTTTCACCAGAAATTACACCGACGGGAAATATAAACAGTAAAGGAAACTAAGAACAAAGCGTGAAAACGTTTTTATACAAAAAGTATACGAGCTTGACGAATTCAGTACTTCCTTGCCTTTCATTATTAACTGTGTTCATTCAGTCTTTTAAAAAATATTTGTATAAAATATCAACTTTGAGATAATCGTAACTTTTATGTTTAAATATAAATTTGAAAACATTAGATATATTTACTGGTGGTAGGCACCAACTTAACATTACTGTGTTCTTGTGTGACGGGCGCTGTTGCTAAAGAAATTACTGGGGTAACGAGACAACTTAGGCCTTAAAGCGATGCGCACTTGAGATTAAATATATATATTTATGTGTAAGAGCAATAGCTCCTGAAGTATTTTTAAAACATAATGTGAGTGTTATTGGCACTGCTAACATGGCGTTTGGGATTGTCCATTGTTCAATTAAACGGATATTTGTAAAATCTCACATTTATCCGTAAAAGTAACTACTTTTTAACCGGTCCGTACACTACGGCAGTCGGAGCGCGACTATTTTTGTAATAATACCCGCGCAAGAATTACAAAAACGAGAATCATCTAAAAATTCATCATCCACTTTATATATGTTGTCTATCTGTCTCATAGAAATTGGTTAAACCGTTGCGGAGGTAACACGGAACAAACTTACAACATTATTAAAAGGTTTCTCAATGTAAAAATTATATACCTAATCAGCCATACACGAGGTGAGTCTGTAATATTATAAACAGGATATTAATTTTGTTTTTTTGTAATATATTTACTTAGAATCTATTTTGAGATCTGTACATTAGTCGCAATATCTGGAAGTGGAAACGTTTTTGAAATACCAACACACAACGCCGCAATAGTTTCAAGCTGCATTTTTCTCTAATGAACTTTTGGTGATGATTGTCTAATTATATTTATCACTTACTGTTTACCCGCTGTAACTGTTACTGCGGTAACATTAGCGTATTATCATAAATCACATAGCTGTTTAAAACTAGCATCACTTTGTAAAGGTTACGCTGGCTATATCAATGTCCAGCTCGTCTGCTGTCGAAAAATAGCTCGTGCTCGTTTTTCTCTCTGGCGTCGCATAAATCGCCGCTGCTGGATCGCGTCCACTCAAATCCGTGAATTTATCCAGCTTACGTGGCGGTTGCCAGACTTCATGCTGATTTTGGTCCAGATCCCTCGGGTTGGCGCGAGTTCAGTTCATTATGCGTACACTGACAGAGAGATATGAGAAAAGTTCACCGCAACTTACGGCTTACGGCATAATCCGCTTCCGTCTGACACAGAGACGGTTAAAGCAAATTTGAAATGTTTCATTTCAATTATTATAATAATCCAATAGTTTTAAGACAAATTTGTATTTATTAATTTATAATATCTATTTTATTAGTAGCAGACCATCAGAGAAATAGTATTGTAAATCACCGTGTTCCGTTTAAAAGGCCTTGTTACAAGTTGAATTACTGGGGTAACGAGACATCAATGCCTTAAATCGTTGAGCGTAATTTGTTTCAGTGTATATCATTCTAACCAGCGTTATATTGTTATGAGCAAGCGTATCACTTACCATTATGTGAATATCTGACTTATTTTATCGCGTTACCTAGTAAAAGAATACTGTAATATTTATAATAAAATAATCTATTATACATACTTTACAAGGTTGCTTAAACAAAAATAATAGAGTAAGACGGAACGATCTATAAACAATGATTCTGACAATCGACTCAGCCCGTATGAAAAATTTCTTTTATATGAGACGTTAAGTTATTTACTATCGCCATCGTTGCATATTAAAGAAATTTAAGCGGAAATAAAACGATACTCATATAATAGTTTCGCATGATAGTTGCAAACTGAACTGAAGTGCATCTGCGTAGTAAAACTTTAAATAAAAGTTTGAAACTTGATATGCAGTTAGGCGGATCTCTTATGGCTGTGAAACGTTTTAGTTTATTATTGAACACGCATTTACGATAAAGCCGTTGTTTTATCGGTTAAAATTGCTATCAATTCTTATCAAGATAAGATAAGCTTGTAAGAATACAAGTGTAATCAGATTTATTTGATAAACGCTAAAATCAAAATTGGGTCTGGGTTCCTTTTGTGGTGTAGCTTGTCATTACACTGATTTATATAGCTAATAACGTAGGCTCGTGGACCTGGACTCTAGGGTCTAAATTAATACTAACAAGGTTAGCCTAAATAGCGTATAGCCTGACTCGTCGCTTTGATATATTAAGCCTCGTTACCACAAGTAAATTCACTAGCTACAATCCACTACAAACTGGAATACAGTAATATGCACACTATCGCCTAAACCTAATAATAGTGATGTAAAATAAGGAACATTATTGTGGGTTCTATTAGTTTTTTTTTATTATACGAAGCGACGAGACGAGCAAGACGGTCACCTGATGGTAAGTGATACGCTTGCCCATGACAACGCGCACCTAGTTGAATAGGTATACACTGCACCACATTGCGCTCGTCGCCTTCAGACATGTGTTAAGCTTTGTTACCCCAGTAATTTCACTAGCTTACATTACCCTTAAAACCGGAACACAGTAATGTTTACACTAATATTCTGCGGCTGTAAAAGTCACTGCGCTGGTACCTGCCTACGCGTTCTGTAGCAACAGAGACCTACCAGCAATAAAGTAGCTTTCTTGATTTAAATTTATTTCGGGTAACAACAATTACAAATTTGTTAGATTCATTGACGTAATACAGCAAATACATATAATGAATAATACAGATGCAAAGTAACTTTTCCGAAAGCGAATAAACGTGTGTATAAATGGCTTTCAACCGATATTGGGATTCAGGTGGCATTTTCCTTCGTAGCATTTCTGCTACCGACAATAAAAATCTATACGCGCCCGAGTGGCGTCAACTGTCGGCGAACCCAACTGAAACGATTTTAAACGAATATTAGATGTTATTCGGCCTTTTGCCACCGACGTACCTTACATTTTTTTTTACTTGTCTTACTTTCGTGTTAGTAACGAAAAATTCCTTTAGTTACATACACAAACTTAGAAGAAAATGTTTCTACTTTATAAAAGAAACAGTGTGTATAAGTATTAACCATATACGTAGTTTATATTTACAAAATTCATTCCATCACATAGATAGTAAATATTTATCAACATTAAAACTGCTTTTTTTACTGCGTTTTTACAATTAGACTTACTTATATAATAAATGAAATACAAAAATTTATGAAGGTAAATATTTACGATAATCATCGTACATCAAATATATTACCTCCGCGTGGGAGAGTGGTCAGAATAACCACACATCCATTATATATGTAGGAAGAGCACTAAAAAGATAGTTTTCCGTGTGACCTTTAACAACATACTGCGCATGCCAGCGGTCATGCCAAATGTGGCGAATATGGCGACTACATTAAATTCGTAAACATAGTGCAGTAGACATCAATAAGTCGGAATCATAATGATTCTACTGCTTTCGTAGCGGATCCGCTAAACGCTTACCTTGTAACACACTTCGGTTCGATTCCGGCACACGTTATGGAGTTTAGTTAGTGGTAGTTTTCCGAATCTATCTACCAACATCTGTATTCACAGCTTTACTGCCAAAGGAAAAAAATTAAGTATTGGTGTTACATCACAGCTGAAGCCGCCAACTTAAAAGTTTACTGCGAGACATGTTATAATTTATTTTACAGCATTTTAATTCATTGCTTTCACCATGCTCCGTTAAATTAAATTGTAGTGGAAACGTTTCTTGATGTCGTGAATTATTGTATCAAGGCGAGAGAAAAATGTAGAGAGGACGTTAACACTTAAGTTTACGAGACATGCCATTATGGCGTAATAACGTCCGATGTATTACAAACTGAACACACTGTATTATCTTTTTTCATAGTCGGATATTTACACTAGAACATGTAGAAACAAGGTACAGAATATTCCAATTGCTTTCATTAATTACAGCTTTTGGTTATATTTGTGTAAAGTAAACCTCGGTGGTCAACCTCAGTGCGTTGCGAGAGGCCCCGGGATCTGAAGTCTTAATCGCGTCCTAAGTAAGGCTATTAACCTCCCCAGCCGTTGCTATGTTACCAAAAACCCATGGCCTTCTGGAATTCGAATATTCCATGCTAGAATATTACAACTCGTCGGCAGCAAACGATAATAATATCTACCGTTTCATATGAAATGTAGGTAGTGAAAAATGGGATTAGCACAAAAGATCAGTATTTAAAGTCCTGCTAGAATTGAACCCCCGTTTCTTCTATACAAGTTAAGACGTAAATAACGAAATTAACTACAAGTTTGTTTTATTTGTATTGATATAAAATGTAATGTTACGTAGCTACTTGTTCATAACGAACGAGACCACTAAGACTTTGTTCTCTAGTGCCCTCAAAACTGCTTATAAGGCGTAAGCTTCAAAAGTTACCCTCTCAACTATACTTTATATCGGAATATTCCAATATTCAACTAAGTTATACAAGTTCAAGTTCACTTCTTGTTCGATATTTAAACAACACGATAATAGACTATTGAATTCGTTGTTATATAATTCACGTTTTCATTCAACGACTCTCTGCTTCGGCTTCTATCTTCAACAGTACATCTGTGTTATCCTGTCGGTAGGATCACGCTGCGCTGGCCAATTTGCTGTATCCATTACCATTACAACTTAGTAATCCATTAAGCTATGTCGTCGACATCAGTTCAACGGATCCTGTCGTGCTTAATTCGATCAATGTAAGAAACTCCGAACACGGTTTCCATCCCGCTGGGCTTACTTTGACCTTTTTAAGATTCAAGATAAGGAATGTCATTGGCTCAGTAATTCTACTAGCCACAGCATCTTTTACGTATGTATATGTTTATAAACAACTAATGTGCTGTAGAAACAAATTAATACTAAATTGTCTCTCTAGATTCGTTTTCGCTAAATTCAAATAAAACTTTATCAGACAGATGACTAATGCCGGACATCCGTTGTCTTCAAATCAATCGATCCCCGCTGCCCCCATCCATGGGGAATATCACAAAAATGAAAAATATAATGGTGTGCTAAGCTGACGTACTTCTCCTTAGGTTATTTAGTTGCCTTAGGATTCGTGAAACGCAATCCATCAAAGTCAACCCCCTAAAACTTGAGGTCGCCACGAGTTTCCAAGCCACAATGACCGTTAAGTCCGTAAGCTATTGTTAAATCACCAGTAAAGTCATTCACATGTATAAACGCAAAAAGGTTATCGTAAAATACGTAACGATATATTTTTATTTGAAAATTATTAACCAGCACTTACAGCTTCGTTAAAAGTTTCTATGGAAAAGGTGTTTTTTTTTTTTGCTTCGCGTTGTAAACTGAAACAGTGCCTGGTTACGGTGCACCTTGCGCTTCGTATGTTTTTTGTTTCCATGTTATAAAACTTCTCAGTAACGTCCTATATTTAATTTGCAAAATAGCAGAAGTTTTCAGAGTGAAATAGAGCAGTTTTTGCACTCGTCTTTTTTATAACTTTGAATCTGTGAAAGTAACTTCTAACAAATCTCCGTAGTTAAAAATAAAACTACATAACAAGAAACTCTTATTGTTTCCACTACTGAGATTGCGAAACCTGCTTTCACGAGAAGATTGTCCTTGGAATATCTCAGTTTTCTCTCGATGGTTTCTTTCTATATTTTCATTTAATAAATAATCATTCTTCTTCAAGTGCTTCTCCAACTCGTGAGACTGTTTCTCTTTTCTACAATGGACTAGCTACAGATGCGAGACATTGAGATATTGGACAGTAAAGCTTTGGTCGTTCACGATATTCTGGCTGAATATGTTGACAGATGGAACAGGACTATGCTATTATGATTTACAATCTACGGAAATAACCCAAAGAATACTTATGCAAACCACCAAAGCTCATAACATGTGAGCTCAGATCGAACCAGGGCTTTCTTGTTAACAATACAACCGCTGAGCTACGAAGGTACTTAAAGATTTTATGGAATTTTCAAATGAAATCTTTTTCCACGAAATAAATATTAAATGTTCGTCAGCTATTTAATGATTCTCAATCCCTTACAAGGAACCCGGTGAAACCGATTCAATGAAAGCTTAACGATTTCAATGATATCATTTGCGTCGCCTACCAAATAAAATATAATTTGGGTATAAAATCTTTTGCAAAAAAAGTAACTTATGTGGAGCCTTAATATATTCGCGAAGCTAATGACGACGGCTTCGCAGATAAGAAGTCCTTTGACTTGTGGACAAAATTTTTTTCCTGTAACAAACATTACTTAGAAGAATTTAAGTAATATTAATGTTGGTGCAAATTGATAATTAGGAAAGATTGGTGATGCCTTATTAAATGGGTCACTGCAATTACTTATTGACCACAACGTAAGAATATACCGATTGAAATGAAAAATGGCAAGATCTCTGTTACGGTTTCAATCGATTTCTTATTAGTGTAGTTAGTATGGAGTCCTCGCATCAGGATAGTAACAAATCGTCGTGTTGTGTAAATATTCTACTAAAACACGTGGTTGTTAGCAGTTTACAAGTTGAACTTTTTTTTCAATACTTGCTGTATTAAAACTCATTCTATTATTTGGTGTATATATACATAAAACAAATATTTGTTTCTCTACAGTATTCTAACATAACTGTGTACTAGTTAGGTTTGAATATTACCGCAAAATTTTAGAAAATTAAGAAATTTTGTGTTCGTGTTATGAAGAATATTATTTGAAATGTGCAAAGTTATTTTTTTAACTGTTTAGATACCCGCACGGGGTCAATCTTAGAGATTTTGCGGATCCCCGGTTAGCAATATAATCTCAGTACGCAACGTTATCAGTTTAATTACACGGAATAATCTCCTTAACCAACTCATAACCGATTCCGGTATTCGGTTCAGTTTCAGGCAAACGGCTTAATCCGTTCAATTTCATTACATTAATCGTCAGAGTTCATCCAATGTTACGACAATTAAAAGCCAGCTACTGGTTTACGACCAGAGTGCGGGAACCGCCCCTGTACTTTCAGCTGAAGGCTTTTGAGTGAAACACTGTGAGATTTTAGCTGATAACATTCCGAAGTAATATCATAGATACCACTACATCGCTTTGTCGAATATAAAATACTTTCTCATAACATAATGAACAATAATAATATTTTTTGTTTGTCCATAATCTGACGGCTGAATAAATTTCATACTAAAAAAGAAATCTCAAAGAAAATCCAATCAGAGTTTTGTATTATTTGATTTAAAGCGATGTCGTGTTATCAAAAGTAACTTCATTCTCAACATTGTTAAATCCTTTGATGTAAGATTAGGTTACAGAATACAAATGGAGCTGTTAACTAGCTAGCTTATTATACATAAACATTTTAATGTTTATATTCGTAACCAGTTTCTCTATAACCTTTACTATAAATTAGATTTTATTAATTGATGTGTGTAGTGACATCTTTAATCCTAATTTAATGCGCGTTGAAATAGTGTTGCCTATTCCGGTAATGGATGTAGAGGGTAATAAATCAAACCGGGACCTCCAAGCTAACACTCACGGAACCCAGGGAATATTGCTCACGGCGCATACTGATTTTATTTTTTTCATTTGATCTGGGATTTGTAACCTCTTACTCACTATTCGGATTAAATGACGAAAGGCTAATTGTGGTAGGTAATTAAGATCTTTATAAAAATCAGTACAAGTGCAGCAGAAGCGCAGAATTGTTTTAAAATCTACAAACTAATCAGTATTTCCTTTCTGCAATTTTTATAATATAGCTGTAGCATTATCTATCAAAGCGTTCAGAAATGTCTTTTTTATTTTTGCCCGAATCTTCAATACAGAATTTGTAAGAAGATATTTTAGTATATGTATTATTTAAGTTAAAAATAATAAGCTGTCTAAGCAACCTTCCCTCTGCTGGGACACGCTTTTATCCACGACGCAGGTCAAGTTGATTGATGTGGTACGTACACGAAAGCTGTTTCATGATACACACCGGTTTCCTTGCGATGTTTCCCACCACCGGAAGCTCATGCTAAAACTTAATCAAGTAACGAATGCGTTTTGAATAACTCTACATAAAAAACACGAGCGTGTGGCTGACTATAAAGAAAGAGAGCTGACCGAAATTATGTAAAAATAGCGGATTTCGAATGGGAATGGTAATTAAATAATTGATCGATCCGTTTCACCATATTTCGTATCATACGAAGCCATTGTTGTTTCCTTCTAGAGTATTACGAGCGATGAATAGTAATATAGGCAATTGTATGTAATTTCATTGGGCGTTTACAATTACATTACGGAGGGCGTAATTTTGATTAACATTACAATATGCACATATAATGTTTGTTAGTGTTGTGGTTAGTGCTTTTTACCACCATGTACACCAGTACCACCACAATAATTAAGCAATAATGTACATTCTAGCGTATAACTATTTTAAAGCTAAGTTCTTCTATACTTTTTTTCACGATATGAAGATCTCTTGTATTCTCAGTACCCGGTAATAAACTTATTTTCTTATTAAAACCTCTTTATTGAACTTTCTTTCTGTTGAGGTTACATTGCAGCTAAGCAGCTTCGGCCCATAACTAACTTTATTCATTAGTCGTAGATCTCTACCGGACACCGTCTAGGTAGCTGAAGATTATTGTGCAAAAGTTGCAGTTCCGGTTCGAACAGCACTGTAGCTAGTGAAATGACTAGATAGATAATACGAACCGCTAAGTATTAAGACTCCTAGTGCAACGTGATACTATATAAACATTTTCAATAAATCAATATGCGTATGAAAGTATAAAAAAGGTAACACGATTTTTCACAAAAACAAGTGAATTTTTTTTTTAAACTAACTTCTTTGTAATTCTTAACTTTTCCTTACTTAAGATATTTTTTCCAGGTAATTGTAATAATTAGGACGCTCAAGTTGTTTACACTTTGAGTTTATGCCTTTCAACATTTCAACATTTAAGTATCGTCACTAATTACTTTAGTCTCTAAAGTTATTTTAACCCGTTCACGACTTTTTTATTACAGATTAGCTTAGCTAAGTTTTATGTCTGATCTCTGTTTTCTTAGTTAAATCTCTTTTGTTAATGTTAATAAATTGATTGTTGTAAGAATGAGCAGGACGTTTGTCTGAAGGTGAGATGAAAGCACCATGTTACACTAAACGACGACACGAGGTTGAGGTTATGAAATTTCGTTAGTGACAAATATTAGTATCACCGCTGTCCGTCCAATTTATATTCAGAATTTGAAATTCATCTTGGCAGGGGCAACACTCTTACGTATGCATGTAAACAGCTGCCCGTCCAATTACACGATGGAACATCTGAATTTCATAAGAATGTATCGATGTACGTAATAAAGGTCACCCATCCCGTATACGCTAAGAGAATATACTACGAATATATTACGAATTAGTTTCAACGTTCTAATGATTACTTCTGCATCGGAAATTGCCTCGTATCGATCTGTTGATCAATCCGTTACCGGAATCAAGAAGGCAGCTTCTTTGTTAGGATCTCATCTTATCATATCATGTGAATAAACGTTTTATTAATGACGAAATTCTTTATTAAGCACTAGAAAATACGCAGATAGTTTTCATCGTTATTATCAGTAAGATGCTCACTACTGGAAGGGTCTCTCTCAAACATTTCCACACCGATTGTTCTTACGCTACTCATATTCAGCGGCTTCCTGCGACTTTCACCAGATCATTATAGAACTGGCAACACTGCGTCTATATAATATATAACACACGGCCGTCTCTCGATCTCCTAACCATGCTTTAGTTATGAGTTAATAATAATAATTCATAACGAAGCAGTTACATATTTAAAAAAACATTAATATTGAGAGGTCGAAACGAGAGAAACGATATCGAAGATAAACTGTACATTACTTTTAAAGTATGTATTTATTAGCATTGATGTATTTATTAAAGAAAAAAGCAGTCGGGAATGATTGCCATCGAATATGTTATACTAAAAGCACCTATGTTCAGTAAGGATAGTAATTTAGTATAATTTTAACCTTTGCTGATGTAATATCTGTACTGTGTATACAAGGGATTATATCTACGTCTTCGATAATAATAGAAAGCGATGCATTAACTTGCTGAACTCTGACCTACGCGTATTGTAACACTGGTGTCAGTTTATAATAATATTATATCACGATCTATTATGTGCTTTCTCCAAACGGAAATTCAAAGTCACCAGAAGAAAGACCGTAGAGTAGATGGAGACCGGATTCATCTTCGTAATTTGACCACCAATAAAACAATATAAGAATATTATGAAATGTTCTTGTAAATTTGTCGCAAGCTTTTGTAAAAGTATGGTAGATCCGAGCGTCGTCGTAACCGGAACATATTCGGCGACCATTTCGCCCACTAAAAGAAACAAAAACTCCGTGCTCCTGTCACATGTGTCATGTTTAAGCGGTCGAGTTTCGGTGAATTATACCTCTTTTCATTATCTGGAGTTTTTTCAACGTTTCGTTTGGGACGTTATTTTTATTACCTCGGCCGTAGCTTTTATTTAAACTCTCATGTTTAAATGCACCCTTAGATTAAATCATTGTAATGTCGTAAAAGATGTTTTGCTATAATTTTCTGTACAGGCGCGACCCGTTATAATTTCATTTGTTTATGTGAAATTTGTTAAATAATAGCGCTAATACATTTTAAAATCAAACCTACCAATTTACAAAGGACTTATGAGAGTATAAATAGGAACACGCCGTCCGCCGAAGTGTACAGAAATCTTGAGAAATATAAGAAGATTATGATGACTATCTACGTTTTATTTAGATGTGCAATCCGAAAAATTATGTTAATGGTGGCAGAACCTCCGATATCGTATTTTTAAAATACTTTAAAAGCCGGTGCTCTGACATTAACATATAGTCGAAATAAACCGTAGATGTGTTTTGTAGTGTGTTTGTATGTAAAACAAATCGCATATATATATTTAAAAACACAATTTACAAAAACTTTTAAGTAAAGTGATGTTATGTCATTTAATTTATAACGAACCTAAAATAATTGTCTGCATCTTCTCGAGGGAAGCTGTTAAAGACGACGGGAAGTAACGTTCTCATTACTACATTTTTCTAATATCTTTAATACCGGAAATTACTGCACCTAACTGTAGCAAATCAATAGTATGCAAACATTACTGTGTTCCAGTTTTAGCTATAAAAACTATCAGAGTATTCAGAAGAACTTGTATCCCAAGACTATGGGCTTGTGATTGTGATCTCTTACCATTAAACCTAACTCATGCTGAATCCATCACTTTAATGAAAAAAGAGTTCTGTTAAGCATCTGCAATTATTTACCCTTGTTTGTCGAATGCGGATGCGTTAAAAGTTTTTGCTAAGGCTTAACCGGCAAAGGTCAAAAAATCTCTTAT
The DNA here is from genome assembly GCA_018246375.1 of Byasa alcinous. Classification (NCBI taxonomy): domain Eukaryota; kingdom Metazoa; phylum Arthropoda; class Insecta; order Lepidoptera; family Papilionidae; genus Byasa; species Byasa alcinous. The sequence goes on from DWMX01000188.1 coordinate 14,367, forward strand.
TCATCAGATTTTCTTTGAAGATTCTCATTTAAGACCGCCGCCAGCTTTGGCCGATGTTTTCGGACTCCGTTTGCGATACGGAGCTAAAATTTTTACGGAAGTGCTACACGGACGTTTGTAAGCGACATTTTAATTTCCGCCACCAATCTCGGTTTCATCTTGTTTATAATGAAGGTGGAGCGTGAATTAGATCTTTTTTATACTTATTCAGGAAGTGAAACGACTTTCACTAATGTCACCGGCAAGGCGCGTTCGTTTAACGTACGAGCATTATTTCCTCCATCCCGAGTTCAATCAACATTAATATATTAATCTACTTCCCATTGTAGATTTTTGAATATTACTCGTCTTATTTCAGTCCGATAGTTATTCTATTGATGTTAATATTAAGAGTAATTGCAATTGAAATATCTTATCGTAGAAGTCGCGATGAAAAATTTCTTCTGCCAGTCTATCCTCGGCAAATCGTAAAGAATAAGTACAGAGGAAATGCAGCAAATTTGCTTGTGACTATCACCAACTTATATTCAGATAGAGGAGAGTAGAATTAGTTTGTGTATTTATATGATCAATTTCCCACTTTATGTTAAATTTACCCTACACTCTTATGGACACGTATAACTTACCGTCATACGAACTTCCTTCCCGTCTTGTCGCGTAGTTGAATGAATAAAATAGTAGAGAGATTTTTCCTTATCTTGTTTCTAAATATGGTATGTCTTCTCCTTTAACTTATTACTTGTTCGTTTAGATTTTCTTGGAGGTCTAGTATTAGTCGGAGTTCATCTCGTTAGAGTTGTATTCCTACGGCGACTGAATATTAATTTCGGCGCTACACTCTCTAATGGAATAGAGAAAAGTTAACGTATTTAATACTTAATTTTTCTTGAAAAACTTATGTATATATCTATGTCTAATTAAAAGCAAGTGAATGTGTATGTATATAAAAATGAATTTGAAATTATTTATAGCAAGGATACATTGAAATAGGGGTTACCCGTTAACACTAGCGACCTGTAATTCAGCTAGCTACAACGCGCTTCTAACCACAACACAGTAATGTTTAACGACAGAAATTTGTGCTGCTGTCTCCGACAACGGCGACTTACCACCAATCCCCTTTTCACTTCAATCATACATATACATACGTTTAATAACCATTCGTAATAAGTTTATGATATTGTATAAACATGGAGGATTGATGACCTGGTAGATCACATGGACACGTTGGATGCAGTTGGCATCGGTCGCACGGTAAATCGATTGATGTTCAGCAGTGGACAACAATATGTTTCCCCGTTACAAGAAGTAACAATAATACACCTGATTGTAGAATGCCGTGCTAGGAAGAGAGACGATAGAATTAGAAATAGAACTAGATATAAATAGATATAGGCAAATTAAACTATCTAATTAGGAATAAGAAAGTTAAAAATAAGTAAATAGTAGAAAAGTTCCTTATAGGTCTTGTACTTAAAAGCTCTGACCCGCGTCAGAAGAAACAAAGCACAAATATATTAAAAAAAAAAATGGTTTTGATTATGACGATGGTGTAAAAACCCTTCGATTATGTACTCAATTTTGCATGGAAGAGTATTTTTACTATATAAATAATCACCGTTTTTGAATGTATATGTGTGTGTTTATATCAATCTACTTAAGTAGTAAAACTTAGCAGTGATTGAAAAAAATGTGTATGACGCACAATGTTAATTGAATGAGAATGCATAAAAACCACTTCTCGTGCTTCATGTGAATTAAGAAGGCAATTAAACCCAACCCTCGGTCAGATTTTTTTTTATTAAACTGTACAATCGTTGCGTGTTGGTAATTCATGGTCAAGTAATAAGGGGCCGGGGAAATTATTTATGTGAAAATACTGAATATACTTTAACCTACGACCGGTGAATGGCTATTGATCATCGCAATTTACTTAACCGGTACGTTTTGAAATTAAAAAAAAAATTATATCTTTCTAACAGCCCATCAAAGTCGGAGAGAGTGGAAGTGATCAAAAAGCACAAGATAGTACAGTTCATATATCAAATCACTGCTGCAGCAGAAAAAGCCGGTGGGATGAATAAAAACCAATTCCGGAAGTTCACCTTTGAGATTTTTACATTAAAGTATAGTTTCTTTACTTTTCAAACAAATTTAAAACCCGACATTTGCACCGTTAAAGCGTACCATTACATTACTCTTTTACGTGTAAGACTTTGAACGGAAGGTAGGAATATTAACAGTTAGTTTACCATGGGGTTTACTTCACCAGTTTCTAAAAGGGCGGTGTAAAGATATATTTAGGTTAGCTTGCTTTGCTTGATGAATGTTAGCCCGCTATTTTGAATAGGCGAAGCAGTCGTGCTTTGATCAGGAACTGAATTGCTTTTTACATGAATGGGGAAGCGGTCCAGGATTGATGTACAGTTTACCGGAATGTAAGTAGCATTTAGTATATAAATGGAATGATATTTACTTGTGGATGGCATCTTTCGAAAACTTCATATTCCGATCTTTGAAAAAAAAAGTGCAAAAGGTTAATCTAATGCTCAGAGATATTATTTATTAGACAAGTTTTTAGTTTGCGATGCGTTAAAAGAAAATAATTAACTATATCTATGAATATATATTACCACTTATTATATATACATTGTATAACCATTACACATTTAATTCGATAAAATTAAATGCTGGTTTGATGTTTGAAATGGAGAACTTACAGCGGCCTTTGCATGAAATAATTTTCGCTTAGTAAAAACTCGTGGACTTGTGTTAACGCCTGATTTTATTTTCAACGAATGTCCTTTCATGGCGGTATTAAATGATAATTTAAACTGCTGCACAAATTCTATAAAGCAGTGGCATCTCGCAAATGCACCGCGTAATCGGCGATCAGGGCACTGAATAAAGTTATTAAATATGAAAAGATGCGATGTCAACGCGCTATGGGAGACGCCATTCAGCTAGCGACTAAAGCCGCATAAATCTAGAAAATACAACTCTCAACGAGCTCACCTTTCAGCGCCAAAACGAAGTATACCTTACTATTACTGCTTCATCACTAAACCACTCAACTAATTTTGAATGTATTTTAATGTAAAGATAAGAGAAAACTTTGGTGAAAACGTTAGTACCATCAATTGACAGGAAATAGGATGGTATCAATTTAACGACAGTATATTCATTGTAAGTTAAATTTAAATCTATCGTTAATATTATGTTTTTTTAAATGTAATATACTTTCAAATGCATGGTTTGGTAATGTGCTGGAATTAGGCGCTAGGTTCTGAAAAGGATATCGAATCCTCGCCGAGATTGAGCAACTGATTAAAAACTACTTCTTGAGGATAACGATATTTCAAGTATTTATTTTCGTAAGCTTTCAAAAACCTAGAATTTTCTTATATGGTCGATAAACGGACTCATTGCTTTATAGATTTCGCACTGTTGGGAATATTGACGCTGATATATAATGTCAAGAATTTATGTTGACTCTTCTAGAAAAGGAAAATCGCAAATGAATATGAATAAATAAAGCGAAAGTGACAAATTGCACTTACAAAGGTTTACCACACCCCGCCACCAGTCCCACTCCCTTGTAATTCTGCTAATATACGGATCCCTCCCTGTTATTAAATGACTCATAAGCTTACCGACCCCTATTTTTTACCTTCATCCCAAAGAGCAGTGTCACAAGTTTAACAATTTCGCCTGTCTTTATATCGACAATGGGCTGGCACTCAATTTCACATGATTTTAAGTGACAATTTGGCTGTCGACAATCAAGCGTGTTTTACTTGTAATTAGGCAGGGCTATATTATATATACTATAAGACTTCTCACCGTGTTATAATAACGATTTTTTTATACTATTACTCTAATAAGCTTATTAACAAACCGCTACATAGTAACGTTAGCACGTTTCACATTAGAAGCACAAACCAATTTTCTAATTATTATAATTTAAAAACGTATTGATAATGAGAATGGGAATAATAGCTCAGCTTATAAATATACTAGCGATTGAGCGGCCATGGGAGCGTAATAATTCAATATTCATTTATAATACAGCCAGCAATCATTACCAGATTCATTCCTCATCAGCTCGCTGAATACGTATTCGGCTATTTCAACTCAACAATTTTTTTTGCATTGAAATGATTTATTTATACTTAATACCAACAAAAGTAACTTGCGTTGAAAACTTTATACAGTTACTTTAAAAGTTCAAAGTAGATATAAAATGCCGCTTGTCTTATTCTGAGTCGATTCTATAGAAACATGAGGTTTAAATAGTGATTTGGATTTTTTTAATATGCTTGACTAACTGCCATGATATTATAAAAGCCTTAATGTAGGCGAGCTGGCTAGTTAAATAATTTGCTACACACATGGATTTCAATTCAAATGTTGGAAATTTTAAATCGATGTTCAAACAATTGTCAGCATACCTCATTATTTGAATAAAATATCAGTAAAGCGAATTTTATTGTGGGGCTTTCCCACGTTGAATATAATCAAGCTGCCATCTGCACGCAAATATTCTATACACCCCCCCACCTCTCCCTTTACAACAAAATACCATAATCAGCGTCAAAACCAGCTTACACCCTTTAAATATATTTTACCTACGAATTAAGCATATTCGATTCAACTATCGCATGTTCAGGAATAGTTTGTCGGTTAATAATTTGAATTTGAAATATTAACTTTTTTTTTTTTGTGTTACCGTCACCTGTTACATTACTATCGGCTCATGAAGTAAATCCTATAGGCCAGAAAACAAATACAAATTTTCTATATAGAGAAGAAATAATTGAAACGATGATAATGAAAGCCTCTATAATACGTATGATATTAAACAAAAACTCTTAGTAGCTTCATCATAGCTGTTTTAAGATAAAATGTGTAATAATCAAAAAATACTAAATTATGAGATGGCGAACCAATGTCTGTGTTGCTTTATTTTCTTTTAATATTTATAATATTTTTCGTACAGCTAAATATTTACAGTTAGATGTTATGGTAGACGAAGCCGTGATTGCTAAGTTTGTGACACGGTTACACAGTTTTCCGGAGAAGCAATTCATAGAGAGGAACCAGAAGTGTACCATGAACAACTGGTATAGTTATAAGTGACGACGTTATTAAAGATTTGTACTTTTTTATACAAGTAAACAATAGTAGAGAGAAAGAAGAGTTAGAATGTCTATATCGCAAAGCTACTCGACAAAGGATGAGAGAATTTCTGCAGGTAAAGAAAAAACTTTGCAAACCCATTTTCAACAGTGGCCATCAATAAATTTGGAATGATTAAAGGAAACAAGTCTACATGCTTAAATCATATCCCAAATCAGTGTTCACAAACCAGAAACTTTATTATATTTCACATTATTAACCGCGTGAAAAGTCGGTATGCGGCAGTATTAAATTTCGCAAGATAAACCTGTCGCGCCTGTTAAAGAACTCGACGTGTTTTAAACTTAACGTGTAAAGTTAACGCATTTTGAAAAGCAAGCGAAAAATATTTTAAAATACGTAACGTTTCCACGCGAATATGTGAATGTGTTAAGAGATAAAAATCCGGTAACCTTTCAGTAAAAACAAACGTTGCCTCAACGTGAAGCGGGTTCAACGTTTGTACTGAACGATACGAATATTTAAATTCATATTCGTTAGTGAATTTTTATTGTCAAGTATCTTGTATTGTAGATAGCGAAAATCGCAGAACCTTTGCCGTTCCCTATCCGAATGACTATATCGTATTGTGAATTACCGATGATAGGAGTCACAGCAAGTTTTTAACGAAAATATTTGTACTTATTAGTTATTTTTCTTATCGCTAGTCGTCGACTAGATTCAATACCCTTTTAGAATAACATCAGAAATAAAAAGAGGTTACTTTGTTCAGTCTAATTATGATCATTATGTATACTTTACTATACGTAACACGTCCGTGTTAACGTTGACTCCGTTTTATGACTTGCTCATAATAATGTGGTGCTAGTTAGATTGTTCCACAAAACCACATTGTGTTAGAGACATAAGATGTTAAGTTGCGTTACTCGTGTTTAGCTTCATTACATACAGCGCCATTTAACTGGATGACAGTAAACTTTTCAAACAACTTGTCGGCGGCAGAAATGTCATGCGGTAGTAACTGTGTAGCAGTGATAGCCTAGTGGTTTGAACGCTGGCCTTCCAATCCGAAGGTACCGGGTTCGAATCTGCACCAATGAATTTATCAATTTATGTGCAGTTAGTATAACGCCAATTAATATCACGTGCTTTGACGGTGAAGGAAAACATCGTGAGGAAACCTGCATATCCATGTCATGACCATCCGTGCTCGGACCAGTACGTGAAATGGAGTAGGCAATGGCAACACCACTCCATTATAACTTCTAGGAATGTCGTCGTGTGTTTCATTGAAAACATGATGACCACGACCCGCAGTCATGAGGAAATACGACTTAGAAGAAGTGAAATGAGGAAATAAGACTTGGAAGAAGAACTATGAAGATGTTCATGAAAGTTTAATAAGGGATTGAGTCGTAAAGATGCTTCATAATGTGGTGATGGTTATGGTGTCTGTACCGTTAGTGCTATGCTCGAGATTTCTTTTACATTTTTCTTGTAGTAGAATTCGTGCATTGCTACCGGACCAATTGCTTCCATTTTTAATATTTAGTATAGCTCCTACTCTTTGATGAGCGGACTCGTATACATTGAAACAAAACATTTACTATAGAAAGGTGAATCTGTTCTTCGTCTGCAATTGGCTGTTTAACTCTGAAGAATTCTAGAGAAACAGGTCAAGTGATTAGCGCACTTTTTGTAAAGTAAGCGATAAAAAGGTTACTATAACAAAAGATTTCACAATAGGTTAAATTTTTTTTAAAAGGCTTTATTGATATGAACTGGACTTTTTATTTATAACATGTCTTTAGGTTCGAAGCCGTCATTGCTATTAAGTTTTAACAGCCGTTTAAGTTCCCATGGCTGGTACTTGTGATCTTCCTCACGTGGAGACAGTCAAGGATATTTATCCATAAAGCTGTGTTTTTTTTTGAGTTGACTTATACCACGCAGTTTCTTACGCGGCTAAGTTAACTAAAATTTTAGAGCCTCGCTAATGGATACGGGGCTCATAAAGCTGGTTAAATGCGGGTCAAAGGATGTTATGTCCACGAATGTTGTTCTTGGTGCAAGTCGTTTACCCCAAGATGGTTTTCTTCCAGCGGGTCAACTGTTTCCTATCTTCTATGTTATAACAATGTGCCATTTCTCTTTTGTAAATATAGACTGAAAACGCCTATATCATGCTTGCATAAAATCTTCGAAACAAAGAAATTTGTTGTTTTTTTTTTACAGGCGAAAAAATTATGTACGTTTTCAATAACTGAATAAATAATAATGTGTACTAAAGCAACGAACTTCATTCTTTGTTACTGTATTGATATTTCGTGAAGGTATTTCGTTTCCAATATGTGTATGGATATTTTATTAAAATTCCGTTATAGTCAGAGCATGCACGTAGCAGCAGTGCTGCTCTATTGAATTGCATCAACAAAACCTTTGTACTGGCAGACCTCAACAATTTTTTAATTTAAAATCTAATGTAAGGTCTAGTTACGCCGGGGAATGAAGGCATTCGCATAGTTCGGACTTAAAGTGTAAAGGCACTATGAAATTTTAGTTGACTACAGTCCAGCATTATCACCCCTAGATTTCTCCTGATTCAAAAGAGTATCTCATGCAGGATTTCGTTTAGAAAAAAAAAGTATAATCAATTATACTACAAGCCTGATATTTTGTTGACTTAACTTAACGTAATATTTAATCAATGTTACCGTTTAGTCAACGTCGAAACTGCCATCAAGATAAGTACTATTCTTTAATGAATCTAATCCTTGAGCAATTTGCATAAATAACAAAGTACAAGGATTAGAATTTTTCACTCTTGACAGAGTCAGAGAGATTGTCACTCTTGACAGAGTGGTCGTGGTCATCATTTCAAGTGTTGGTGGCAAGCTTTACAACGCGCCGCCACACTTCTTTGGTACTAATATATTTAACATTTACATTATTTAACTAAATTTAATATTAAAATTTCCAACAACAATCAAAATTCTATCGCGAATCAAAACGAGTACTTATCAAAAAGCGGAGAGGCTTAGTTCTGTTTCATATGAAAACGTCTGTGAACATTTTTACACAATGACATGAATTTAATGGAAAAATATGTATATGTGTACTCATCGAAAATATGAAAGGTTAAATTATAACCACACACATTCGCGTGAGCATATTAATTCAATTTCATTTGTTTACTCTACCAAAAATTCTAATACCTACATTTATATTTGAATACAAATAAATTGAGATATATTTGTATTGTTTCATATGACAATGTCTATTATAGCTGTCTTGTTAAGTTCTCTCACTAAACAGCTGTGTTAGGATACATTTCACTCATATATTTATTAGTATCTATTAGATCTAAAATTAATACTGTTAAAATTACAGTTTGGTATAAAATTATATATTTTTAAAACTTAAACTTTTGTATGTATGTAACAACTTTGGGACATTTTTATCGTACAAATGCTTGACGTACTTTTACAAAATAAACATGAAAAGTAAGTTATAAATGAATAGCTTTGAAATATTTTGTTTTCTGTCATATAGGATCAATTCTCGACTTAAATACAGATGTAGTAGAAATGTTCCGCGTTGTCAATAACCCTGCACATTTGATCTACTGGGATTTTTCATATGTAACATTTTGCAAAAATTCAGCGAGCATTTGCATGAAGCATTCGATTTTTACTATAAACGGAAGCGCGAAGAATTGAACATACGATAAATGTGTTCTTGGAACTTATGTACACAGCATAGCGATAGTAAAATTCAATTTAGTATCGGACATCACGATATCGTACTACACATCCCTTTCATGGCGAAGTTTCTACATATTCGAGAGTTTAACTCAGCAGAATACGAATACTGAGAGAATTTTTACAGATGTAGAAAGTTATATTTAAACTATGGTTCACGAGCAGTTAGCTCATTCAATTCTTAAACAGAAATTTTTTGATGTGACAAAGTAAAGTAATAATGATGTTTGATATTTTAATAAAGAAACTATTCTTTCCATCTCCACTGCAAGACGAACTACATTATCTATTATATATTTAGTTCCTTTTCTCTTTGTGACTTGCCCACTGCTACCGCACCCCGCCTACAACATAAACTATAACCAGTTCTCTCGGACGATAATCGATACAACCCATTAGTAGGGAATTACCTTAATATTACGGGATAGCTTAACACAATTTATTAGCCCTAATACTCGTAACATGAAACCTGAAATACACTTAACTAATAGCTTTTATTTTAAACCATTTTAATCTTCTTTGAAGCAAATGAAGCAAAACCGAACTAAAAGCTTTGCTCGTTCAAATGAAATACGATGTCTAATAATGGTTATATAGAATTTAGTGAATTAGTAAACTACAATTACGATTTGATCATTGATTATTTTTATAAAATCTTATCCGGTAACTTGTGAAGTTTGGCTGGTAGTAAAGATTTTTTATACTGGTTATTTACCATACACTTGTTGTGTAGAAAAACTAATAAGAGCTGAGGTGTCGTTGGTGAACACGCTTTACTGTCCTTAGCCTTTTTCACCTAACATCATGAGATTGAGATCAAGTTCTAACTTGTTTAGGATGGTATATATGTTATCGCAATGTGTGATAAGTCTTATTTTTTCTAAGCAAACCTGATACTGAATCTCCTTAGGCAAGTGAAACTTTTGTGAATATTAATAAATATCAAGAACGAAATCACAAAAAAAAACTGGCGATGGTTTGTGGTTACTTCATTACCAAGATTATTAAATGGTGCATAAAAAAATTATGTGAGTAAACTCTTAAGCAGAATTCAGTGAATTATTAAAGTGGCATTTAAAAGGTTTGCGTCGCCATGTTGATGATAATCAATTGAAGCCATACTAAGCGATTGAACTTTCAGGACGTCATTACATTACATACAGTTTCTTATTAACTGTTTAGAATTGTTTTGATATGGGAAATCAGAGATAGTTCTTTGATCTCACTACTAACGATTTTAATCACTTGTTATTTTTATTGGTGGTAATTCTCTCAAGCCGATAATTTCTTTTGGTAACATCCTAATTATTGACACTTTTTATGGGTAGGCGTATATGTTATAGACAGACGTACTTCCCGTCGCTTCGATGGATAAAATAAATAGAAAATTTTAATTTAGGATATACACTTAACAAAAAGCGAATGGCTCTATCCCATCCTTTCCTGTTTATTATGTAAAGAGAAAGTTATTTTCAACGACTACACGCCCAAAAATGCCAACAATTTGCTGTTTGTTGTATAATGTAAATTATAAATTCTGGGAATGTCTCTTGTGCGAATATTTCTGTTATGAAATTTTTTGCGGACCAGTAACCCGGCGTAACTTATAAGCTTTTGTATAAGGCAAGTCTAATTTACAGCTGTTCCAAATTTCACGACTTGCAAGGAGTTTTTTGTATAATTGAAATGGTCATTGTGGCTGGAGACCGTCTAGGTACCACCACAGCTTCTATTTCTGCTGCCAAACAGTATTGTCCAAACTTTACTGTGTTTTAGTTTGAAAGGCGTTATAGCCAGTGAAATTACTATAGTAACGAGTCTTCTTGTGTCCTAAAATGTCGAGCGCATAGTGGGTCTTAACTAACGCCACGTTCTTATAAGCAGGCGTGTCACTTAACATCAGGTGAACGTCTCCAATAACCGCTTGCCTTATAACACGAAAGTCCTAGTTCAATAATACCAGCATGTCTTACGTCCTTACTCTAGAACGACAAAACTGAATTTCAGTTTTATTTACAAAGGTGTGCTACATTAAAATGATAAAATACGTAGAATTATCTGATAGTCAAAGTTCCGATCATTTTTAAATTATTTGTATTGAAATATTTTATAACGAGTCTGTATTTTACTTAATATAGATTTATTTCAAAATAAATATTTGTAACGCTACCTTGAAAGAAAATTGAAAATATAAATTTTGTGTTTCTCACTGTTGAGTTTCGACGAAAATCTATTTAGATTCTTTCTGTAAACCCGTATAAATTTGTGACCAAATTAAATTTTGTTTCAGCGAATTTTTATTAATAACCGCCGAATTGGAATATGCCGAATGATGTTTGGAAAATTAAAAATTAATGTTTTTCATATACACCGCACAGCTGTACCTAAACAGGATTTATTTCTGCCCGCAGATACTGTTTAACATACATTTGTATAATTTTTTCTAGTTTCATTCGGCCGGTGACGACATATTTCACGTTATCACAGCGAGTTCGCGGACAAAGGATTGTAAATCCTTTTACAAAATACAATTTCACCGACTTTCCGTTAAAAAATACTGTTTCGCATTACAATTGTTACAATATTACATCAACGTATTCCAATTCAAAAATATACATTAATGTATGAACTGTATGATACGAAAGGAATTCACGGAGATGAGAAAGAGAAATTTATTGTATTTGGTAGTTTTGTGAATTTGTGAAAAGCTATTGCTAAAAATCACACCTACAATGGGATCTTTTAGTTATTGTCGAATTCGACAATTTTTCAGGAAAGTTTTCCAATTTCTCTTTCACCGAAGACCTAATTCGGTAAATGAAAAGAAATTGTCACGACTACCTAATTTCGAACTTGACAACAAACGCCATTTATTAACCGAAAAGAACTCTTCTCGATGGGAAGCTTATCAATTTCTTTATATATTTCCTTTTACTGAGGCTTACTTACGGTTTTGATCATTGTTTTTTTTTTTATAAAAAATTACCGTAAAATATTAAGAATACGTTAGTCTACAGTAACTAAACATTATTGTAAACTTAAGAAAATAAACGTTATTGTAAACTTAAGATTTTTTTTTCAAAAATCTGTTTTTTCATATTCTTCTACTTAGTCGTATTTCCTCATGACCGAGGATCGTGGTCATCATGTGTCATGAAACACATTTTAACATTTTATTTTTTCATATAAGCTCATATAACTTATAACTATTGGTAGATGAACATAATCATATAACATACGTTCATGTTCAACTTCTGATTGTTGACCGGTCGATGTACATTAAATATGGTCAAGTTTTTAAACAATGCATTAAATTAAAGTAGACTTTATGTTTCATGTCATAATTTAAACAGGCTTGAAATCTGTCAAGCCTTCTCATGATGACAGGGGCTTCTTGTGACGATTAATTGGATATTATGTCAGGATTAACGTGAGGGAGGTAGTCGCGGGGTAACGGTGTTATCGCATGAGATATATTATTTTGAATTAATTACAATTGTGTTTAGACAGCGAAGCTTTCATTTTTTATAAATTTAATTGCCTTAATTTTATAATTGGCTGGCAGAAAATTAATTTGTAATTACGATTGACACATTTGACGTATGTCTAATAATAAATTTGTTGTATTTTTGTTATAACACCGAAGCATATGGATGACTCATAAGACATAACCTTAGTTAATAATGATTAATAGTAAAGGCAACGGTTTAGCCACCACATAGGTCCGGTCAGAGCGATCTTTAGATATTTTAACATTGATTAAAATAGGTAGCATCTACCATTTCTCGTGATAAACGGTCCAAAGGTTGTTACAGAGGTTATCGTCCTCAAACAAATTATACCATCCTTTCATATACAAGTATATATACATAGATGACGGATATTAATGATCACTGAAAATGACAGTTTGAGTTATTAGAAGATGAAATGGAAGTGGATGTATTCATATAAAATTGATGATATATATTCCTTTGTTCATTGAAAAATACAGTGTATTTTAATTAAAAACAAAAAACTTTACAAGCCGTTAACTTGAATGTGGGTCATGCGGAGCTTAGAATATTTCACGCAAACAAACTCGGCAAGTTAAATAAAGTAAAAATGTGTGTATACGGGAAGCGGTGAATATGGAGACATAATGATTGTATTGCAGCAAACCAAAACAGAATATGTATTACTCGAATCAAGCCGAGGTTGATGCGTAATGGAGAAAAAAAGGAAATTACTCTTCATCTGAAATATTTCATAAATATTATCAAAGTCGCTATAACTTATCGTTTGACTAGAATATACGGAAAACGTAACGGGTCGTTTTATAGCATTGGCACTGGGATAGATCCACCAACTTGTAAAGTAGTACGATGACGTCACGTTGCGACAAAAGCTGTTATACTCCGAGATTTTTTGGAAAAATTAACAAGTTGCTTAAGTCGATCATTACTTGATTACCACAACATTACAAACTGGGTTTTTTACATTAAGAACTACACATAAAAGGAGGTCTGTACATAAGTCAATTTATATCAATTGGACAGTATTTTTATTAAGCTTTGTTACCGATTTAAATTTTACTTTGTCAATCCACTTGGCTAGTGCTTTTATTTTTATTATAACTTACTTGTAAATCAAAAAATGCTTAAGTGAAATCGTTAAGTAACCATCGCTTTCACAAAGGAGGTATTGATTTAACATGTTTTTGTCCTTTTGACACCAATACACCCAAAGAGGTCCGTGAGAGATTTGAAGCAAACAATGAACATAATGTTAAGGATAAATCTTCACGAAACTTTTAAAAATTTTACAATTTCTCACTTTCAAAAGTACAAGTCGCATATTCAATGGGTTTCATTTGTATTCAAATGAAAATAGGGGATGAAATTAAATTTCTACTTTCATAAAAATTGACAAAGCAACTAGGTGGATAATTTGGCGGCAATCCAAGTATGTTTTTAGTGAAATTAGGCCATGCTCTCGCAAAAATTTATCATCGTGTTTATAGACCGGAAGTTATTGTTATAACTATAGTTCCATACTGTCCATGCCACCGATCCAGCGGCGGTTCTCACGGCATGACTTGCCTTTAACATTTCCGTATGCAAATGCCATTAACGTTGAGCAGAAGCGAATATCGAAATTTATACGGGAAGAAATTGCAATATCCGCTATGGTGAAACGGAATAGGATTTATTGGTTCACGTAACTGAATGCGTTGGTACGAATAATATACATTTACGATCTAAATACACTGTGTTCTGTCTCGTTGATAAACAGCCGCCCGGGGGGAGTGGTGCGACAAACAATATTATTCGCTTACGCTGAAATAATGTACGAGATGACAGTTTTGTTTGCAAAATTTTATCCACAATCAAATACGAAACATTCGCCGCAGCAAAGAAATTCACACCCGATTGAGTTTTTTCAAATTGAAGTGCTTATATTTTCAAAGCGCCGTTGAGTCGGGTTCTTAGTGGATTCACTTAGGTTTTTGTAACGGAGAAACTCTCTTTGTACTTTGTAGATTTAAGTTCTCATTGAGTTTTAATGTTTTGTGACTTCTTTGTGAACGATTTTGCCGTTTCATTCACACGAATTGATACCGAAAACTGTCGTTTTTAAGCTGTGGCTTTATAACACGAAGGACGCAAGTTCGATGGTATTTGGATTATTAAGCTTTTTACTCATCTCAATTTGTTGACCATCATAACGGCATTTTTATGTTTGGTTAACTACATACAGGATACAGAGTATTATGGGCGAATACGCTTTACCATATGCGGTCTAATTGTCACAATTATAACGCTAGGTATCCTAAAAATTATTCGAGTACATATAAGATGTGATTACGTCTATACTTTCTATTATAATTGTTTTCATTTCGTTACCCAAAACGGAGCAACTTATTTTCTATTCGCATTAATAGAGCTAATAATGTTTAAGCTACTGACAACAAGTATTTTATCTTCATAGGCCTCGTGTAATCTCATCGCATTTTGGGAGATAGTATTAATTAAATGACGGCCTTCAATATACCAGAATGAATGTGTTATTCCTTCATCTACATCTTACCGCAGAGTATACTCCGTTAACTTGATTGCTGGTTTACATGGGTTAATCTGGAACATGGCGTAATCATCCGCCTCAGTTTTATTAGGATCTGTTCCATCGGCCCCCAGCGGACATTTATTGCTGGCGAATGTGAACATGAGCTTTGATTTGTTATACGGATCGCATCGACGTTTTTATAACAATTTACAAGGTGTTACGGCGTTGTTACAAACGGCACAATAGACTTATTACGTGTGATTGCTTTGCGAATATCTTATATACGTTGATAAATTATTTATCGTAGGCTAAATGATGTTTATATTTAAATTATATATTTTACATCGGTATTCAATCAAAATGCTTTACTCGCATTTAGTACTTTCCCATGATCATAACAAAATCGTTGATCCGGCTTATGGGAAGCCTGTCAACTCTTCGTCTACTGATCAATCCTTCGGACTAAGCTGACTTTAGATATCCTATAGACCTCCTTATTTCTAATTTGAAATCTCCAGCGAAGCTCTTTTCGCTATCAATATCACTAACATCAATCCAGCTCAGATATTTTCATTGTTGAACACAAAGATCCTTAAAAAGACTAATTTATCTCTTCTCGCCTGGCCAGCATATTGGAGAACGCAGTATGCAGGTAAAAGCTACTTGCCAAACTACTCCCAATTCGCTGATAATAGAGTGGCAATGGTCCTACCACATCCCCAACACGTGAAATCCTCTCTATGGAAATTTATAACTATTTATTTTTCAGATTTTTATAAATAAATCAAAAGATTTTGCTTGCGGAATACGTAACAGTATATGGAAAATCGTAGCTGTCGCGAACGATACAATATGTTTTTGTCGTAACGCTCTGCGAATACAAGCCTTAAATGTGAAAGAAAATAACGAAAGCTCCTCTCCGTCGTTTCAGATATCAAAAATCTGTAAATGGAATAAGTTGTTACGTCGCATAAATGTATTGAAAATACAGTGTAATGGGGTATACACGTGATCTATTCGCCCGCTGGAGGTACATTGAACATTCACATTGAAAGGTAATAAAGACTAGAACGATGTAAACAACGGATAGGCGCGCTGGTGAAGCGGCATTGTACTGTCAACAGTTGACAGCTGATTCTTACAGAAATAACCTGCTACCGAGAAGCGAGCGATAAATCTTTAGATTCATCCAATAAACCCGTGGGAATAGTTAGAAAGCAGATGAATTGAGAGAGCTTCAGTTGGGAACCGTCAATTTGCGGCGAACGGTCTATTATGCTCTGTGAATAGTACAACAAACGTCTATTTTGTTTTTAACCCCCGATCAAAAAGTGGGTTGTCATATAGTGTATGTGTTCATCTATTAATATGTGTCTATTTGTACGGTTGGACGATTAAACTTAGACTGTTTTAACAATCGAGCAGGATCCTCGTAGACACTATCCGATCTAAACTGGTTTAACGGCATAGAAGATGATGACGTGGCAAATTATAACATAGTAAGATAACAATTTTCTCTATAAAATATAGGTTCCGAATATTAACAATCACAGTATAAAATTATTAGTTCTTCTATATATTGCATATGTGTAGCATAGTTTACACTACAAAGCCATATGAAATATCCGGCAAAAACAGTAGTCTTTCAAAATATTGCTACGAACACACACAAAAAAATTAAATACTGTGTTAACTACATAAATCATTTCTTGTGTTTAAATTCTAAGTTTTATACAGGCGAGAGATGTGTATGTTAGATTGTGTTTATATGTATCATTAGTAATTAATGGGTTGGACGCAATCTCTGATCAAGGAATGTGTCGTGTTTTACGTGAAAACAATCGGAGAGGATCCAATCAGTGCTCACAAGGTATTAGACCATCGTCAGGAGTAACAAAGCTTTTGTAGCCTCGTTCGTCAACGTAGTTCGAACGTGTTGACTTTGAAACAGGTGAAACGCTAGCCTATTGATATTTTGTACACAACAAAGCCAGTATCTGCAGGCTACTATTAGATCAATATACTGCTCGTCTTATTGGAGCGTCGAATAAAGACAAATGTTGATATTTTGTTTTGAATAACAAAACCTTAAACTAAATATTATCGTTATCACCTATTCGTAAATAAATTCTCTTTCGAATAAACCCGAATCGACAGGCTCGATCTGTTGCATGCTGGGAATAAATTCCAATGAAACGTGAAAGGTCCGTCAGGTCTGATGTCTAACAAACACATAAAGCCGTTACAAATGGAGATATGTAGATGGATATAGGAGGATTTGTTATTCATCACCATCCGATGAACTATTTCTGTTTAGCATCAAGTTATAAAATCAAGCTTCTTCTTTAAAAAAAAAAACAATATGATCTATCTCTCTGATATAAACTATTTGTCCATATAATGTTAATGTTATTTAAATGTATACAAAAATAGAGTTTAGACGCATTATTGCTACAAAGTTGTATTTTAGTAACTAAATTCTTAATATAGCTTACTCTCTGTTTGTAAGTACAAATGTAGTACCTATTTTGCCGCTAAGTAGTAGAGTCCAAATATGACTGAGGTTTGGTTTGTAAAGCGAATGTCGCCAGAAAATGAGACTTTACATCTTCTAGTTCAAGTTAAAGAGCATAATATGGCTTTAAATATCATATTTATCACCTAATAGTTATATGTGGCCTTGTCACTTCAGGTGAATGGCTTACTTGTCTCATCGCCACCATCATCTGATGAATAACTTTCTTTCACATAGTCCCACGATTAAACCGATTTAAATAAATCGTCAGTCTCATATAATTAATAACTTATCCCGTTTTCAGGTGATTGTAACTGCTGACGGTTGAATAGCATGCGCTGAGTCACCAAGCGGTGACAAGTTTATTCAGCGAACACACTTCGTGCGAGAGCAGCGGCAAGTAAACCGCCGAGATGGGCAAGAAGAACTCCAAACTAAAACAAGACACGATTGACAGGCTAACTACCGCTACTTACTGTAAGTTAACTTTATAATATCCTTATATAAAACAAAATCTTAATCTATAACAGGATTGTGTTCAAAGTCAATCGGTAGCTTTCCAGGAATTGGTTATAAACTCGGCATCAATGGGGGTCATAAAGTAAAAACAAATAGGTACAAGGGACTAATGTGTAATAAACTGTTTCAATTTATACCAAAAGTCGCAACGAAAAAGCTACTGGAACGCCATTAACGACGTACTAATTCACTAAAATGCTTTTGTCGTTTGCCGGGGCATTGTAAACTGTTCCGTGGTGAGCAGTGCGTGTTGGGGGGCAATCCGGTGAAGCCCATTTTCTTTGCCTAACCCCCTCTTTACCATCAAAGCTGGTCAAGGTGAAAACTGTTATTTCGACCGCGCTATCATCAATTGTTACACCACAAGACATTAAAAAAAATACAATTTATATATGAATGATAAGAATAACGATTAACTAATAAGGTGATGAGGGTTTTTCTTTAGGCACCTGTTGGAAATACACGTTATTTCGACTTAAGATTTTATAATGCTATTTAAAATATATATAAAATCAATTCTTTGATCAAATGGTGATGTTAAGAATCGAATCTAATCAATTGACTCACATACAATAATATTGTAACCAATAAATTGAACCGTCAAGCCAATATGTCTTCAATATATTCGTTTAGGAAATAACTTCGTACATGTTGTTCGGAGGGTAATTTGAAAGACATTACCAAACTTTTCTTATTTATACAATTTCATTTGGGTTAATCCAACATAGCTTTACTGGGCTTGTACTTGAGAAACTAATCAGAGGTTCCAACAGGGGACTGAATTTAACAGTCACTGTTTGTTTTACTAAAGCTTACCTGTAAAATTAATTATTTTAACTTTAATTATACCTAAGCGCGTTGAAAATTTTCCCAAAAAAAATAATGTGTTAATTATTTTTGCACAGAAACTAAGTGGTGATTAAGTTGCCTTAGTGTAGTTTTGTTGGTGATATATTTGCTTTGTAGTATTAAGTGAGAATTAGGGCTCTCTTATATATGACTAATTAAACGCAACAATATGGCGATAGATTTTGAGTGTACATATGTATATGGTGTGGGTTGGCTAGTACTACCACCAAAATTAACCATAATACCACCGAAGCAAAAAGACAAATATAACATTCCTCATTCCATTAAATTTTGAAATTATTCACTTATTTATATTAGCATATATATATAAGGGCATAAAATCAACAGCATTTTCGTCACCGTCCTATAATTGAGTAATCTTTGGAGTGGGTGAGGGGATGAAGGAACTCAGTTTTATTGCTAACTTAAGTGACAAACTTTGGCTGCTGGCGCCGCGTGGACTGGCTCGAGCCGGCATTAGACCCAACCAATCTGAGCAAAGAGCCAAGGTAAACTTACTTAGAAGGGGGATGAAATACGCCGAGAGGAAAAATAGGAGTAAATTTTTAATTCTAATGAATTATGGTGTTTATCTCATAGAATCAGATGTCGACGAAAACAATAAGTTACTGTTATTTTTTATGAAGAGATTACATTGAAACGTAATGTATACAAAACGTACCTTTTCTCTTAAATCAATAGTAATGAGCTGAAATTTTTCACAAAAGAAACCTATGTTATGTTTTTCTTCGTTTTGTTCGTGTAATTGGCACGTCATGGTCAAATAAAACGAAATTTATTAAATATGGTGTTTTTAGTACATAATGCCTTACAAGCCGTATGACCTTCAGACCATGAAAAGGAAATATATTTTCACAGCTGAAACATGAAGTCAAAAAGTTTTATACGCAAAATAAAAACATCAAAACGCCTAATGACATAAGAGAGGGCGATGCTGAGAAATTGCGAAGATACACTGCAAAGTAAACGATCTATTTATATCCTTCACCATTACGCAACACACTTTTACCAGTGTACAATATATATAGTAATTTTACAAAAGAGACAAAGGATTAGCTATGCTAACGGTGGTATCTTAAGTTGCTTCTCTAAACTGCACCTTTCAAAAATTATATTATTCAGGTCAACAAAATTGGTCATTTCATAAATCAAAGGGAAATAGATATACGTTTGATCGGAACAATGAAACTAAGTTGTGTATAAGATTTAATATAATTTTATTTCTGCGCTCGGTGTTACTGATCGGGACGTGTAAAATTTGGGTGAAGTTTAGGGGTGGGTTGTGGGGGAAGGTCGGTGGGATCCGCGTGCTTCGGCTACACGTACTACGTGTCGACATTCCTCATCCCTGCTACCTTCGATCAACATGCCGAATTACAACGAACATTCGGCCTATATGTTTAAGTATTATTTAATTTGGCGAGTGTACAAATTTATCGTAGTGTAATATATTATTTACACTTCTGATATGGCACGCTGTTTGAACCTAACGACGGTCTCCTACAAATATTCAAAAACATAAGCACTACTAAGCTCTAGTTCCTTTTCTTTAGCTGGACTGAGGACGTCATTTCTGCAGACTCTTAATCCAACTCCTTTCCCTTCGTGATCAGCGAAATCATTATGTGTATGTTTAAACCATTTTCACATGCGCGGAATAGAAATGCTCTTGTAGCAACAATGGAGAACAATCCGAACTTCTATTTAATTTTATACAAAGTCAGAACCAGATTAGAGTTGTAGTAAACCTAGAAGCTATACCTTAGCCTGTTATTATAACAACCTTCAAAAGCATTGCAACCTGTAAAACTTTCCAACGAAGCGTTTAAAACTTTTAAAGTTTTTGTAAGAGCAACTGGTTAATAACAAAGAAGTTAATTATAAACACTTCGTAATCAACTACTGAACACTCGGGCTTGCGACTTAGTTGTTGTTAACTAATTATGGGGACCAAATGTCATCTTAAATTTCTTTACTAATTGATAGTACTTTTAAATCTGGATACATAACGAATATCGCTGCTGTTTCGCATTACTGTGTTCCGGTAACAAGTGTGCAATATAGAAGTTACAAAGCAGCTAAGTAAGAATTTTATATTTCTTACTTTGAAAGATGACGTTCTCCATTAAACCTTTTTATCCTCTTTAAACCGCTTTGGAAATGCAACGAAAACCTATGTACTTTTTTAACGTTTCTTATATGCAATAATAAAAAATTGCCGAAATTGTAGAAACATTTTGATGTTAAATCATAATACACAAACACTATTCGCATTTATGTTACCCATAAAATAGACTCTATTACAGTTTAAGTATTTGACATTAAGGGGGGTTAATTCCCGATAAGATCAATGTTAATATATTGTCCTACTCTCATTATAAATTTCGTTTTAAGTTTACGTGTTGACCATACTTATCCTTCATTCGTGTCGTAATGAACTGATTTTTGTTAGCACGCATTTTCCAAAAGAAAATCATACACTGTTTTAATTAAAAGCTTTTAAATATGTGAAAAGTTTAACTCATCCATAACATTTTGCACAACATTTATAACGAAAGAAATACTATACGATGTTAACCACGTGAGAAACTTATCACCGTTTGTAATTTTTGTTTCGCACTATTTATATTAAAGCGAACACAAAAGGAAGCAAAGTAAATGTAACTACAAAGGTTTGCTTGAGCTCGGGGAATAAGAGTGAAATATTCGCATTTAACCATACTTTATTTTATCTCTCATCTGCTTACACTGTACTCGACGGCGGACATTGTAGCGTATGTGTTGACAGACACACGGACACTTTTATGTTTCATTTTTAAAAGTTAACACGCGTCTCGCTACTTTAAAGTCTTGTCGGCATCCGAATGAGCGATGGGGTGCGTCATCAATGAAACGGATCTCAATTTTATTTTACCCGTCAACGTCTACATGATTTAATTACTAACTTGTTAAAAATAAATACAATTAGTAAATTATTATTATTAGTATACTAGTGATAGGTCTGTTGCCAGATAGGCCGTCTAGGTACCACCGCAGTAGACTCGGGCTAATAAGAATAGAGCTAACGTAAGCCCTGCCTGTCGTAGAAGACGGCTGAAAGGGTTTCGAGTCGAGTTCGGGTTCGCGAGCATTGGGGTCGGGGGTCCCCATAGCTCGATTAATGAGCCGCAGGAGGAAATCAAATACACGGTGATCCTGAATTTACCGTAATATATTGAAAGGTGGAGGGTTTTACCTTTCTTGGGATGGAGGAAATGAGAGTGCAGTGGGGCACCGGTGCGTTTCATAGATCACGGAGCCCCTATTAACGCATTATAAAAGACCACCGACGGGGTTTCAGTGGGTACGAATCTCACATAACCCTGACCTTCCCCCCAGAAGCAGGGTGTCTTAAGAAGATTTCCCCCACTATTTCTGCCGTCAATCAGTAGTGTTGCATACATTACTGTGTGTATTGAAGGGCGCTGTAAGCTAGTGAAATTACTAGAGTAACGAGAAAACATATGTCTCAAGGCGACGAGCGCAATGTAGTGCAGTGTATACCATCGTAACCACCACCGCGTTGTTACTTACCATCAGGTGAACGTCTCGCTAGTCTTCACACCCATGTTTTGTGGACCACGAATGTTGAACTCGGTCTGGTGAATAGATTGGGAAACGTATAAATCGATTCGTGCACCAGTACTTGGGTGATAATGAAAAGTTTTATAACATCTACTAATGTCTAATTAACGAACGAACGAACCGTCTCACACAACAAACACACAAGATTGATTGTTAACTTCATTAGCTGGCTTGTTTAAGTTCAGTCGAATTTATTATAACATGTCTTAATTTCAACAGCTTCGCTGTTATCGTGAAAGTATTGGCTACGAATTGAAAAATTGTTTCGTCTAAATTTTATATTTCACTAAAATTCACTTCTTATTTCAAAGTATTTTACTCCAAGCTTGAAATAATGAATAATAAATCGTCTATTTCTGTTTATAAGCTATAATCTTCTTAATCCTTGTAAAAAAGTATTATGAAAGGAAAACATCAAATTGTATAAAAATTAATATAATACCATTAAACGTATTAATCTCCAAACGGCGGAATCTAATTTATATTAATGTAACATTTATAAAGAACATTTGAAAAGAATCCAGGTGGTAGGTCTCTGTTGCCGGAGACCGTCTGGGTGGGTACCACCGCAGTGACTATTTCAACCGCCAAATAGTAG